>VZSF01011124.1:816301-1083970 GCA_013398295.1 Chionis minor | reverse complement strand
AAAAAAAAAAAAAAAAAGGATTAAAAAGAGTATCAGTCTTAGGTGAGGGAAATAACCCCTCCATGATAATGTCGGATCTGTATTCAACCAGTTGGACTCCTTCTGTCAACAGTAAACAAAGACACATATTACTTTAACTTTCTACTCAGAAATCAAGCAGCAGCTACACTGGGCAAGTTTCCAGACAACGTGCAGTTATCCAGGAAAAGCACCCATCAATAGAGGTGATCTTATTCATGAAACCTGATAGATTCCACCAACTCTGCCCCTGTGCTGCCATCTCTCTTTTTCCACAAGGATGCCAGCTCCCCCTTCTCCTCCTCCTCCTCTCTCCCATTCCCCACAAGGCCAGAGGTCCCCTCCCCACTGTGCCAATCCCTGCTATCCCTGTGAATCATGCCTTGGCTCCCAAAGGGGGGGGGCACTAAATACAGCACACAACTCTCGTCCTCTGTGATCGCCACTGCTTTCCTATACTCAGACATCCCGTTTTCCTTGTCTTCCAAAAGAACAGCTGGGAAAAGACAAGATGTTGCTGTGGCAGTTGTTCCCAGCAAATCGTTGTTTCAAAATAAGTAAGTTACAGGTAAAAAAAATGTTTCTAAATCATGTTTGAAAACTTCAGATTGAAAAGGATTTCAGTGGTTACTATTTCAGCCAGTCTTTACTGCATTGTATTAGTTCTGATGGAGAAAGAGCCTCGTGCACTCCCAAGAAATTCATTCCTTCAGCGGAAGCAGGAAATACCAAGCTGTGGTATCACTTCAGTCAGTGGCATAAGGAAAGCAGCTACTTCAACACGGCTCTGCAGTCCCAGTGCCCACTCTTCAAAAGGAAATGTTAAAAACCCAGGACAAATCTACAAAAATCCCCAAGTCTAGGAAGCGTGCTTTATAGTGAGACACTGAAGAGCTTCAATCTACCCCGGCTATAGAACAGAAGGTTAACTCTAATGAAAATTTAAACAAGGATAAAACTAGTGAAGAGAAAACTAGTGAAGAGAAAACTAGTGAAGAGAAAACTAGTGAAGAGAAAACTAGTGAAGAGAAAACTAGCGAAGAGAAAACTAGCGAAGAGAAAACTCTTTCAGTGAGCAGCAAAACAGCAGAGGGAGGTCTGTTAGCCAGAATCTAAACCAAAACAATCAGAAAACAAATAAAACATATTTCTTAAACTAGTGAAAACAACTGAACTTATTAGAGCAATTTCCTTTGGGATGTGGTGATTCAGATTAAACGCTTCCAAGTTCCCATGTGAGAGTTTTCTAAAAGATGCAATAGCTGAAAGAACTCATAGGCTTAATTTGAAAATAAAAATGTGATATTCTACGGCTTATGTTACATAACGAGTCAAAATATTCTGGCCTTAAATCTTTGACTCTTTGAAATCAGTGAACATGTGTGTAGTTCTGAAAATACAGAGCAGAGGTAACAAATATATATACAAATATACAATAACAAATACCTCTGCAGAGGTAACAAAGCAACAACATAAACCTGAAAATAAACCTGAGCAGAAAACCAAGTAAATTCTCAGCGGTGCTGCATCGTTGTGAGGAGGTAACTGCATGAGTATGGGGAAGTCCACACAAGCTTTCATGGAAATTTCCACCTCATCTGCATGAGGGCTTCATACAGCTTGACCACAGAAATAAAAAAAAAAGGATATACACTGAATAACCTAAAATCAAGGGAGGAAGCAAATGGAACTAGCAGTTGCCTCTGTATCACATTCTGTAGGATTAGATAATACCATGACTCCAAAAAGGATCGATCCCAAGGAAACAAAACTAAGTTGTACAGGCTTATTCTCTTAACTCCTCCCTCACTCTGAAAACTGCCTTTATTAATATTTAAAATAATACATTTTTTAAAATAACCACTAGAAAAACTCAGATACTCTGAAAACACCAAGTTGAAAATATTTAAAAGAAATATCTACATTGGTATTCAGACAATATCCTACAAAAACTGTTTTAGATGGTTTGAATTATATAAATCATACCAAACCCACTTTATATATACAAAATTTGCATTTTGCACATATTATGATGAAAATAAGTTTACAGAATAACTGTTCAAAAACTTTTCCTTGTTTCCAATTTTATAATTCACTACTGCAAATGAATTTTTGTGATGTTTATCTGACACTGTCTTTGATGTTTCATATCTTAGTTTCTTTTCTTCCTTTTTTAAATTTTTTTTTGTCCAACGTATCCCTTATTCCCATAGCTATAAATAATCACTTTGATTTACAATTCCCTTCAGCCAACTGAAGAGGATTATATATATATATTTAAAAAATAAAAAAAACAAAATGGAAGTTAATATTTTGTAAATTTTATTTTGTAAGACAAGGGCTTGAACTTTCCTTTTTTCTATTTATAATTGCATTTATGATTTTATTGTGACATTGTCAGCGGAAAG
Organism: Chionis minor; assembly: GCA_013398295.1. NCBI lineage: Eukaryota > Metazoa > Chordata > Aves > Charadriiformes > Chionidae > Chionis > Chionis minor. The sequence goes on along the minus strand of VZSF01011124.1, from coordinate 1,081,544 downwards.
ATGAAAATAAGCTGCAAATATAGCCTTTAAAGGCAGTCATTTGTTGCAGTTTTCTACATAAATAATATGACTGGACAGTTAAAAGGACAAGTTATACAATGGAGGTTTAAAAAACAAGGTTGAACACCATTCTGTCTAAAGACAGATACTACTTCTTTCTTCTTCTTAAAGACTTTTCAAAGGTCTATATATGCTCAAACGTCCAATGTCTCAGACTCATCAGACATCCAGTGCCTGTTTCTGTTGCAACCTGCACTTCAACTAATTTGAATGTCTATTATTAGTTTTCTAATTAATAGATTTCACAGAATCTGATTACTGTCACAAACAAAATGGTCAAGTTTCGATTAAAGTTGCCCAATTCCTTTTCAGCCTCTACTAAAAGCAGCTGAAAGTCACATTAGACTGAAAATTAAAATTACCATATCCTGCAGGTTCATTAAATTTATCTGATACAATTTTTAGGGATTACGCTACATGGAAAGTGATAAGCCTGTACTTTTGCTTTCAATAGGTGCGTATAACTAATGGAAATTTAATAAAATTAGAATTTAGCATTCTTCACAGCAGCGGTTATAAGATCTTGAACATCACTCTTTCTTCTGTGCACTTGTCTGGACTCGACCCTGACCCCATCTACTCACCTCTACACCAGAGCACCCTCACCTTCACCCCACCCTGATCTATCACTCGCTCCTCCCGTATAATCATTAATGGTCTATCGCCTTCTCCCCCTAAAAAGGGCTCTGCACCCTGCTTGAAAGCATCTCTGAAGCAGCGCAGTGCCCTCCAGGACTCAGGAAGACAGTGGGCAGAGCTCTCCCAAGCACGGGAAGTCAGCCAGGGTGGCCACTGCCCTGCAGGGGACTTAGCCAGGCAAGGAACTCAAGAGTCCCAAAAGCCTTTCCTAATTTGTAAGTTCTCACTCTTGCAGACCGGCTTACCCCAAAAGTTCCCTTGCTACAGGTGACATTGTAATATACGTTTCACTAACAGTGATGCCAGGATCTTTTCCTGCATCTCCAAAGGAAGTGAACGCTCAGCTCCTGAAGATCTATTGTGCCACTCCAGCAGTATCAAACTCATGAAAAAGGTTAAGAACTCATTAGCATCAGGCCAGAATTATTCCCTTTCAAGAAGGAATTCATTCTAAACTTTTTTTTTTTTTTTAGTTTGACAGTATATTTTCTTTTTATGTACTGCTGCAGTTAGGAAGGTGGCATTCCATAGCACACCTCCAAATTCCCCCATCACACTTGCGTGGCATGGTACCCCCTACCTCTCAGCTGGACTCTAAGGCTCAGTGTGTGCAAGTTCTTAGCACAATATTCCTCCTCCCTCCCTGGCTTCGCCTCTATTTGCCTGACAAACAAGAAGATCAGAGAAGACAGCTTGGTCTACCATTTCCAGACAGAGAAAGAAATGGGCAGAACCAGTCCATTTGGATAGAGGTGGGATGTTTAGTTTATATAGAGAGAAATGCCAGCTCTCCATACAGGAGCAGATTATTTTTTTTCCATCGTTTCCTGCTGCCTTGGTCCTGAATAATCTGTAGCCAACTGTGCTCAGCAGTCTGTGCTTCTCAGGCTGACATGTCTTTCTCTGCAGGTGGTCACTTCAACAAACATCATCCAACTATTTTGGAAAGGCAATAATATTAAGAAAGCACTGGCAAGGAGTCTTTTGGTACAAGCAGATTTTGATCATGATAATGCTTATTAAATCTGATACACTGGATGAATACACACATTTTTATTACACATCTAAGGAACTGTATTATTATGCATATAAATATTCAAGTTCTGATATTAACCTTTACCAAGTGCTTGGGCTATGGTGAAAGAGATAAAATAATTCTAGGTAAAAACTTTGAAAGTAAAGGACTACTCAAATGAATAGAACCATGATTTAAATTGTAAGAATACTGGGTCTCGTTCATCACAGACAGGTAGGAAGAGCTGAATATTTTGGCCACCAGCTACAGCATGCCTGGCAATGCAAAAACATAAACTCTATTAATATGTGATTTATATCATTGGCAGTGATTAATTTTAACCCATTTTAATAACTGTAGCATTAGAAAGTTAAATCTCATATCTTTATTACCAATGTAAGTGGGCTTGTGATTATTATATTCATAAAAAAGCCCATAGCTCTTGAAGGACGTGAGCCAGAAAAAAAGAGGGAAGATGTCCAGATTCTGTTTAGACATCAAAAAATGCCTAAATGATACAAAGTAGTGATCCGCAACTGTGATTTTAGATATGTAATTCCCAACTATTACCGCAAGAAAAATTTATCTTTTCAACAATCTAACATCTGGTTTTATCTAAAAGAATTTCCTAATACGAATTTGAATAAATATCTTGCCAATGCTCTTCATGGTTTTTTGTTATCAAATCATCCTGCGTTTATTTTGTCGGGGGATAACAGCACATGGGGGCTGAACTTGTACGTCACCTACCCAGCAACAGACACTGTGAGCACTTCACAAGAGAGGACTCCCCCACTAAGGAATTACAAATCCAAATAGAAAGGGCAGCTGAGGAAAAAAACAAATCAGACTAAAATTATTTACTCTTCAGAGTCACATCAGAAATCATGGGAGATCTTATGACCCTTCCAATACTTCAGGTGTCTCTCCCACCTCTGGCATGTGCCAAGTCTGGCAGGATCATATCCACTGGCTTACTTAGAAGTCTGATGTTGCAAAGAGATGCCTTGTGACAATTTCACAACTTTCGAGTCTACTCCCTGATAAAACTGTTAAGCAACTAGCTACTTTTAATGCTTTTCTAAAAGAAAATAATAATCTAATTCAGGATGTCTGTGCCCCCAATTCTCCATCTAAATCATTATGAGTACTTTTTCACATGGGTATTGCAAAGACAAAACACTTTAAAGTGGGTAAATTATCCAGGTTCTACATTAACAGAAGCAATACTCTCTTACTTTAAACAAATCATTAAGAAACATATCCAAAGACTCAGAAACTCCACACATCGTCTTCCTTAAGATCCAAACATCTGAGACCTACTTAATCTGAGCAACGGATAGCTCTGGTCTCTCTCCTGCTCTCTTCCCCTCCCCAGGCAAGAAGGGGCATTTTTAAGTGCAAACAGGTTCAGGGGAAGCTGCTGCTTGGTGGGCAAGGCTTAAGAGAAAGCAGCAGTCAGCAAGGACATTTGCACATGGCAGCATGGAGGGGTCAAAAAAAGAAAAAAGTTTTCACAAAGTTGTTTGGTTCTTCCTTTAGGAGTGAGGAAGGGTCATTCGTGAACATGATTTAAACATTTTGGTTTTATTTTCCCAGGCTATTGGATGGAGACTTAAGATGACGCTTATTAGTTAGACCTAGAAATAGCACACCTACCACCCAGTACCATAAAAGATGTGAAAGAGATGTTACATGGTTATTCACTTTTAGATATTGAAAGGAGTACTCGGAGTCTGTCTATGTAAGTAGCTTTGGCAGTGGGACAGACATGGACTCTCTTTCTTTGGGACTCAGAAGAGAAGCAGCTTAAAAAGAGCAAAAATCTCAGTATGTTTAGGACGCTGCTGCGGTCTTCTATAACAGAAGAAAACCACGTGAGGGAAAAGGCATATTTGTATGTAGTTTTGTGTTCTCTGTCTTGCCTATCAACTATATCTCCACATAGCCCATTTAAAACTTGAATATTTTTCTCTTTTTGTACAATGACCCATTTTACAAAATGTTTCAGCCATACCTATGCTACTCTTGCACTGGGGCAATGTGCTGTGCTGTACTTGGAGATGTTATAAAATTCGAGCAAAAGAAGTATTTTCCCTTCCAGAAAGCTCCTTATTTCAGCTCTTATCTGGAATATAAGCAAGTGCTACCATAAGCTACTGTTCAGCACTGTATGGGCTGTTATGAAGAAAGTAAACTCCATCCCAGCTGCATTTCCCTCCTGGCATTGCTTGTCGCCTTTTCACTCTCTGGCCTGTCTTAGAATAGCCCCAGAATTGTACCCATGGATGGGTTTGCAACCCCACAGTACTAAGAGACCATCAAAACAGCGTCATCGACTCAACTTTAAAACCAGATACTAGCTAGATTTCAGTTACGAAGTTAAAAGCAAACAATATCAAAATCTTTAATATCCAGGGACTGAGGAGATTAAAACCATTTGCACTCTTTGATAAAATCTATTCCATTTCATTGTTTACTGCCAGCATGAAGGAATTTAGTATCTATAGTGAGTGACATTAAAAATATTACCAGTGATTCTTTTAAAAATCAATTTGTACTGATAATTTCAAAAAAACACTAATTATAAAGCTATACTGGCAAAATTAAGCTAGTCTCACAGGATCCTGGAAGAATCAATCACTATAATCATCTGCTGCCATAAACTCTATGGGAAGATTACAAATGTGATGCTTCAAAGGAGGGGAAAATTCTTTTAAAATATAATTTGAACTTTACTTCTGAAATATCACGACCGTCATGATCCATCACCCACAATCACTGCCCAGACTTACAATAAATCAAAGCTATGATTCAATGGTTACAATCAATCATGTGAGAGCAAGTGGTGGGAATGGTACTGCCATGTCCAATACATGCATTTCAGATTATACATGATAGACCGTGTTAGTAAATGGCAAACAAAAAGCTGAGAGTGAATGCACAGGACTAATAAAACCTTATACAACAACTAATTAAAGCAAACAAACCAAAAAAGACAGAAAACCCCCACAGAGATTCAGCTGAAGCAAAGCTACATCGCCTAAGGTGCGACTGAAGAGAATGATTATTTACACATTGGAAATTAAAAGCTTACTCAAAAATGCTATATGCCACTATCAGAGGAAGTAAATGACCTTGGAAGAAGTTTAAGCTGTGAAAGAGTTATTCAGGTAGAAAAATTACCAATTACCAGAACATAATTGGGGGCTGTTTTGCAGGACCCTCAGAAAGCGAGGGCTCTGGGGATGGAATATATACGGGAACCAAGATATTTGCCCATTTTCCACTTGTAAGAAAGATACACTGCAGGCTACTCATACTTACAAACAAGAATTCAATTAAAAAAAAAATCAGTCCACATCAGGTCTGTATTACAGTTCCAGTCTAAGAAAAGCCTATCCCAGAAGAAAAACTCACCATGGCTGAACAAAAAAATCCAGAAGCGTGTAACATCACATTAGATAATTTGCTAAGCTATTGCAGACAGAGATTTTTTTTTTTTTATCAATATTTGTATATCGACAACCATGTATCTGGCTATCAGAAAGCACTGACAGTCTTAGTTGCTGTAAGAAGTCATCAACCTTTTACTTCTTATTGGATAGCTCCCAAAGACAAGTTGCTTTAGTCAAATACCTTATGCAAAGACTTTACCAGGATGGATGATTTTATACTTGTACTTTCAAAAAATAAATCTAAATTGAATAATTGGAATAAGTCTTCTTACATACATTACAGCCTGCTTACATAGTTCACACAATCTATCTGAACTCTTGTACTTCTATGCAATAAATTGTGAGAAACAAATCACGAAGCACCATTTCAGAGCAAAGTAGTGTGTAGTCCAGCCTTCATTCACCATACAGGCAGAAACGTTAATACAGAAATTGCTTTCATTTCCTGTGAGGAATTAGAATGGCTTTTCTCCAGTAAACTGTAGATGTCTATTAAACAAAGTTATGGTGAGAAACAGAAGACGAACATTTAAATTCGCTGTCAAGAGTTTTCATTTTGATTATAGCAATTTCCAGTTTAAAGGAAATGAATATCTAGGAAAGCATTTAAAATTAATCCTTCCCTTCTGAAGTAGCACTAAAATTCAGTTAGGAGTGAAATATGATTATTTCATTTCAAATCTTGTCATCTAGAATAAAAAAAGATTCAATTGTGTATTTATTTGGCAGTAGCTCACTAGGCAGAGTAAGGTGTCAAAGTCTTTAAAGGAGTTCTAAAATTCCAATTTCAGCTTTACTGCTTTCCTTCATAAACTATAGATCAGTAATAATTATGGTGCCAGCCTACATTTTCTTTCTTCAAATTCCAAGTATAAATATCAGTGAGGAGCACTACTATATTTTAAGGCAGAAAGGAATTGCAAACCCTCTGTCTGCATAAAGGTCATCTTACCTCTTCCTTTTCTAATGCAAAATGAGACATTTGAGCACAGACAAAATACACAGTTAAACATAATGAGAAGGCTAAATGCCATCTCAAGTCTGTCTCCAATTACTGCACACAATAAGCATTAATATTAATAGGAGTTCAAGGAATCCAACAAAGCAACAACTTGAGCCTGGGCTTCTCATAATCTTGGGAAGGGCTGTCCTGGAAAAATTGTGCTTGTCACTTTTACTAGAATATGACTGTAAGAAAACGTGTTATTCAAAGTGAAACATGCTGAAAAAATTACTTTAAGCAAATTGGCATGTTCTAATAATACATTTCACTTCAGACAAGCGTTAACATTTCTGACCTGCTGTAATGTTAATCTGTCCTCCAGTATCTTTCCCATGCGGCCTTTCCTTCTTGCCCTCTTTTCTGGCTGGACAGCTGCAGAGTTCCATTCTCTTTCCCAGGTACTTTAATATCTATACACTGGGTCAGTAAAAACGTTGTTGCTCCTTTCTTCATAATATTTTTACTGTCTGCCCTTTCCTTTCCCCCCCGTCAACACTGTGGTATAGGTCTCTCATTTTTGACATTGAATAGGTACTCTTTTGGATTTTTCTAACAGCCACTGCACCTTTTCCAGTTCACAGAAAATGCTGGTTATCTTCCTGCTCAATTGTTCAGACTGTATCACCCTAGTGATAAAACCTTCATCAGCGCGACTGATAGTCTATTAATTCAAGCTCAGAACAGCGTCCTTCCCCATGCTGTTCCCTCTCCGTTTTCCACTCTACTCTTTTACATATTAGATGTTACCCTGAGCACGCTTCCCAAAAAACATCAGTTTTATCCACTGAGTTGCAAGTTCCTTAACATCTACCCACCTGTACCTTTAGCTGCACTTTCAAGAATTTCAACTAGAATTTTATCCTATAGGGCCACAACACTTTTCTGATAGGAGCCTTGCTTACAAAAAAGCCAGAATCCACCATGAAGCCTATGAGAAATGCCATCCATCAATCAGAAAGATGCGCACGAAACAAGAAAATAAATGCATTCTCATGTATATCATTTGTTTCTATCTGTAAACACACATGCTCTCTGCCCACGTTCCTATGTTACTGTAAAAAGTTCAAAAGAAAGTCTGATAGCGGTTGCTAAACATCTGGGAACTTGGCAGAAATTTGAGTTGAAAAAAGCTACTGCTGCACCTAATGCATAACGAGCCAGATTTCAGCTGTTATGGAGGGGTACCCTTTCCCAGATTTCAGCTGTTATGGAGGGGTACCCTTTCCCTTCCTATGTGTAGCACTGAAGAGAAAGACACCTGAACTATCTTGGACCACAGAAATAGTCCAGCGCTCTCCCCTTTACTTCTGCCATGCGTGGCAGCGCAAAACTCACAAGGGTTTTGCACCACAGTGTTTAGACCTGCCCTCAGCAAGGTGTAAACTCAGTAACGATGCACTCAGTAGTGCACCCAGTTCTAAGACTCAGTGAAGTTTGTGTGAAGGTGGCACAAAGCTTGTTTAACTAAGCAAGGCTGCCTTAAAACCACCAAGTGAAGCGATTCTGCGAGAACCTGGCCTTTCAAAGCTTACCCACTCTGAAAATAACACAGCAATATGAAAAATAAAGTCCTCATTTTGAACACTATGCTGTACAGTATCAAAAAGGTATCTCTCTGCTACGGAAAAAAAACTAAGACCTTTACCCTCCCCCTCAGTCAGATGCCACTATTCTTTGTCTTTTCTATTTCAGATGGAACAGGGAAAACAAAGGGTAAACTGGACCACTTGAAAGACCTAACTATTGTCTGCTTTTTACCTTACTGACTTCGGCTCTGTGTGGAATTTCAAGTGGATTGTTCCTGAAAATGGCCCTATGTCAACAAAGTACTGGAAAGAAATCTTTCCCCGAGCGGCAGCGTAATCAGCGTAGATATAACTAACAGAGAGCTGCTCTGTTTCTCAGGGGTTGCTCTGTGGCAGCCACAGCCCACCACGACCTCAAACACACCAACTAACAAGCTCCCTTCTTGTAGAATCCAATATGGATCTACTGGCAATCTTGGCTCCATGTTTCGTTTATGCATTTAATTATTTAAGAACAAATGTACGGGTTAATATTCAGAGCTCACCACTGATGTGAGACTGTTCAAGGGCAATAGCAGTCACAATAATTAAAGCTTAAATACTTTTTAATAAGGCCCCTTAACAGTTGGTTTTTTAAACTATTTCTCCTTAAAAGCTTTATTAATATGGAAAATCCTTGCACAGTCCAGGAACTCTGCGACTAGCTAATGATTTGAACCGAAGCATTTATGCCATCCTTGTCACCATGGTATCCAGCGCAAACTCTGCTTGATGTTTCCTTCCTACTTTGCTTATTTCAAGCATGCCGGTCCAGCATTCGTGCTAAAACACAGATTCCTGGAGATTTCAATACTAGCTTGCAAACACTTAGCTCTACGGTTTCCACTGATTTTAATGAGACTTATACATTCAAAAAAGTAGGCAGAGGTTTGAAAATTCGGGGCTAACATCACATGTCTGACCACATCAGCTCTTACTGCTGGCTGCAAAACAGCCCTTAAACACGTAACCACATCTCAATAATTCTAAAACCACCCGCTCTAAAGTACATTGTCATAAAGATAAATATGACCACCCTAAAGGATTCTGTAAACAACAGTAACACAGATAAAATTATATCAACCCTTCAATGCAACATGTTGCTTAGGCTTCCTAACGAAATTGTTTTACAGCCTCCATCCTTTCCTCCCCATCGTTCCACTAGCTCAGGCTCCGCATCCTTCAACCTCTGCCACCTCGCAGGTGCAGACTAATGCTCCCTCAGCATATGGCAGATGCACAGAGACTAAATCAATCTTCTTTTTCTCGCTATTTCTCCAAAATCAGGTCAGACCTAATACAAAAAATACCAGCTGTGCAACTATCTACGGTAGCGAATTACTTCGCGGTACCTTTGGAATAGGCAATATCATTTCAAGAACAGGGAGATGGCGTTATGCAGTCACCCGTCCCGGCACACCTATGCGCACGACTGCACGGGCACACTCCTGACTGGATGCACTCTGCTTCCCTGTGTGGGACTGCCGTGCTTCCGACGTTCAGCATGCAGAGGGGGAGCTCAGAAGTATTCCTTCATCTTTATTATTTTTATGCCCTGTCATGGTAATCAGGGAAGGCAGAAACCCTGGAGAAAGGAAAAAAAAGCAATACACGCAACTTCTGCCAGATTAATTTCTTTTTAGGCTGGTGGAGAGTTTAAAAAAAAAAAATTAAACAAGCATGATTCATTTCCTATTATTCACTGTGAGATCCATTCAATTACTGCTCTAACAGTACATTGGAGCAAGGATAGCTCTCAGACACAGGGAAAGGTCAGTCTGACCTCTACTTCTAAACTCTGCCTCACACTTGCTTCCAGATCATTCTCTTCCAAATGCAACAGCAGAGAGCAAACACGCAAGTCCGTCATGCAACCTTGCAGTGAGGACCCACTCTGGGCAAGAGAGGAGCTGTGAATCTTAGAAAAAGAAATTATAAAGGGTATTTGGGTATTGATGTTGGAAATAAACTTGATTTGAGGAACTTGGCTCCAGATACAAAAGAACCTTTCCAATTTCCTAGCTTGCTTAAATACAATGATTTGTTCTGGTCTATTGTATACAACATAATTATGCCTATGGGTAAGCGCTAGCCTCAATAACACGCCACGGGACTTGTAGTGTGGAGAACTAACAGAAGAAACTAGTAAAATATTCTGTGAAAGGGGGAAAAAGAAGGCATTTTCTAGTTCCCTCAACCCTAGAAGGAGCATGCCTTGTGATGGATCTTCCCAAACTGGAAAGGGGCAGGGGAAGAAGTCGGTTGCAGCAAGTCTTTCACATCAAACAGTTTAGGTCAGAGGCTTAGAGGCCAACCTCTGAGCAAACTAAGACAGACAGAAATGTGGAACGCATTCAGACAGAATGAAGATTATCTCTCCAAGGAAGGCAGAGGATGGATACACCAGAGCACCATAAAATGTACTTATAATTTTGCACTTATCTCATAACTGCTCGTGTCTTCCTGTCTTGGGGCAGCGGGATGTGCTACACAAAGAAAGGAGAAGTTGTTCTTCATCAGTGATGAACCAGCATTTGGTAAAGACCAAACTGTGGAGACAAACAGCATTTTACCTCGTGTACTTCAGGTTCTGAAGCCATCTCTGGCCCCCACCAGCGCAGCCTCTGTTCTCTTTAGTGAGCCCCGTCTTTGCCTTGACACTGCCCATCCGGAGATTCCTGGCCCCCCACTCTGCCTCAGTTTGTATTCCCACTCTCACTCATGTCCCAACCCACCTCCATCCCACAGTCCATTGAGGCTCTCAAGCCCAAATCAAGAACTACAATAAGTATTTTTATCTCAGCTACGATGTTACGTTATCTATGTTGTTATCTAAGATGAATTTGCTTCTCAACGAAAGAAACTGCTTGTGTTTGCATGATCAGCAGGATAGATCATATCAAAACCAGACATGAAGCCCCTGTCTAGCTCCAAATTTCCACAGTGCTAGTCATGTTTAATTTCATAGGTTTACTAGGTTGCCTACTGGTATTTAATTTCATATATATACTTTAGATTAAATTTGTATTTGTTTGACGACATTCAGATTTTGGACAGTGCAAGACACAAGAACAATGCTGACTTCAAACAGAAGGAGGACAAGCACGTACCATTTGACAGCTACAAATGATACATATAGTTTTGTAAGCCCTGCTCTGATCTCTTTTTATGCAAGTCTGCCAATTCTCCTTTGAAGTTAACAGACGGCCCCCTACAGAATACACTTCAAGCAATAAGAGGAAAAGCCCCTGTGTTTTGACAAGATCATGGGCATATATTGTCTTGTATAAAAAGTCTTAAACAGCTGTATTCAAAGTATCTTGTCTATGAGGTTACAGGAGTCACCCACTTTCCCAAGCAAGCAATGCGGCGGTTTTTCAGTGTGCACTTGGACTAAAACAAAAACTGAAAAAAATCCTTTTTGCACTGTACAAAATGGGAGTCTCCATTACCCGCCGCAGCTCCCCAGCTCAGAGGCCGGGCAGGTTGTGACTGACTGGGTGTTTAACAGAAAATGGCATTTGACTGTCTAGTGTGAAGGGCTGCAGCGTGAAGCAGCCAAAACTCTCCCTCTGAAAACAAAACCCATCAACTCCATTACACAGCATTCTCCTCCCGTTCAAAGGACCGAAGCCTCACTGAGTTTATCAAAACACCTCTTCCGCTTGGCAGGCTGGGAAACAAACCAGCATACATATATTAGAGACTACTGACAGTTCAAGGGAAACATGAATAACAAACAATTTAACCTAAAATGATATTTAAGAGCTCTAGCATTCCCCAAGCATTTAACCACAGTTTGGATCTTAAATTATTAATACTGCAAAGGACATTTGCACAACAATTTTATCTGATTTAAGAGGCAAGCTGCAATCTTGTGCTACTGCTGATTCCCTCCCCTGTAGTTACACTCCTGTATTTTGACACAGTCATTATTTTAGCTCGAACCAATGATGCCACTAAGTGATGTCTGTAACTCCAGGTGAGGAATATATAACAGCAGCCACTCCTTCTATCAGCACAGACTTTGGAAAAGGGTTAGAGAATTATTTTCTTTCACATTTCAACCCTTTTTAATGCTTCAACCCACTTAGTCTTGATCCTGAGTTTCACATTAACCCACTGTGTCAAAGTGTGAATGTTGCATTGTGCTACCCTGCAGCCCAAGACTAGAAACTACTGAGTTTCAGGTGATCATTTTAAAAGCCGTGACTTCCATCAGTGCTCCTCAAATCTCAGCTAAGAAAAAAAAAAAAAACAAAAAAGACAGCATTTAAAGATTAAAGTCTTCCACTTACTCCCTGAATAAACACAGAATAAATAGTTCTACGATAAGCTGTTACTGCGCTGTTCCCTGTGCCTCAGGTTTGACCCACAAGGTTCATTTTGTAGGTACGTACGAGAGTTTGATTATTCAGCTCAGTTAAGGGTTAAACATACTTAGTTCCAGGTTAATTTCCAGTATGAGTGTTTTTACTAAAAGCAAAACTCACATATGTATAATTAAATCTGTTTCATGTGCTTCAAATGTTAGTGTTAATCACTGCCATGTAAGGAGAAGTTTGTCAATACATAATAGTACGGTTAGTGCTGCAAGTGAAAATTTAAAAAGCATTAATACATCTACGACTCTGTATCTTATTTCTAAAAATAACATAATTACTTAGACCAGATACTTGCACATTTGAAGACTATGGAATTTTCTAATTCACACCGGTTGTTTAAAGAAGTCAGAGTTAGCAGAGTCAGCAATCCACCTCAGTTGTAAAAAATGTTATAAACAATTGCATAAGCTGTTCTAAACTTGCCTGATTATCAGAAGATTCCAGTACGTTATTGTATGAATCCAAGCTATGTGGTGTGGTCAATGCACCGGAGGGAAGGGATGCCATCCAGAGGGACGTGGACAGGTTTAAGAAGTGTGCCTGTGTGAACTTCACAAAGTACAAGAAGGCCAAGTGCAAGGTCCTGCACGTGGGTTGGGGCAATCCCTAACAAAAATACAGGACAGGAGAGAATGGATTGTAAGCAGCCCTGGGGAGAGGGACTTGGGGGTGTTGGTGGATGAGAAGCTTGACATGACCCGGCAATGTGCACTCACAGCTCAGAAAGCCAACCATACCCTGGGCTGCATCAATAGCTGCATGGCCAGCAGATTGAGGGAGGTGCTTCTCCTCCTCTACTCTGCTCTGGTGGGACCTCACGTGCAGTACTGGGTCCAGCCCTGGACTCCTCAGCACAGGAAAGAAGTGAACCTGTTGGAGCAGGTCCGGAGGAGAGCCACAAAGATGACCAGAGGACTGGAGCACCTCTCCTATGAAGACAGGCTGAGACAGTTGGAGTTGTTCAGCCTGGAGAAGAGAAGGCTCCGGGGAGACCTGATAGCAGCCGTCCAGTACCTAAAGCGGGCTCTACAGGAGAGATGGGGAGGGACTCTTTGTCAGGGACTGCAGCGATAGGATGAGGGGTGACGGTTTTAAAATGGAAGAGGGTAGATTTAGAGGAGATATTAGGAAGAAATTCCTTATGGTGAGGCTGGTGAGGCACTGGAACAGGTTGCCCAGGGAAGCTGTGGATGCCCCATCCCTGGAAGTGTCCAAGGCCAGGCTGGATGGGGCCTTGAGCAACCTGGTCTAGCAGAAGGTGTCCCTGCCCATGGCAGAGGGGTTGGAACTAGATGATCTTTAAGGTCCCCTCCAACCTAAACCGTTACATGATTCTATGAAGAAAGAGTAAATGTTTAACCCAAGGTTTTTATAGTACAGTAAAACAAAGTAAGTACTTATTAAGTTAAATGTAAACATCTGAAACCAATGCAAATGAGAAAAAAAAAATCAAAGACACATTTAGAAAACAGCAGCAGCAAAAATTCAAACGCAACTGTATGTATTTACCGACCCTCAGGTATTTTTAATATTAAAACCAAACAGTGCTGCAAGTAAATTTAAACAGGTTTTAACTTCTTAGATACAAGCAAAATGTAATAAGACTTTATTGCATTACTTGCACAACACTGCACTGTGGACTAGATTTCTAGGTGTTACCAGTTTGTTTAGTTTGATGCTTCAAAGTCAAACCAATGGTAAGAATTTTGGTCCAGCTGTGAGACCTGGACACACAGCTAAACAAACAAATAAAATCACCTTCTATGTTTGGAACAATCTCACAATATGAAACAACAACTTTCTTGATAGATGCATACATTCCACATCAAATTAGAGCTCTACATAGTCTTTATGATTTTAGAAAAGCAGTATATAAATATTTAGCATGTGTGAACAACACAAAAGTCAAGTTTTGTGAAACTGGTGTTTGTAGAGCTTAAACAAACAATACTGGTCATAAATGTTGTTTTTCCGGTTATTCAAACCAATGTATTCCCCTCCACATCCTACCAAGAATACATCAATTAGATTATCTGTGTTTGCACACACACACACTTCTGTACATGTGTATGCAAATGCTTAAATGGAAGCTTGTGCTATATTCAGTAGTTTTGTGATTTCATAATTAACAGCTTCTAATAACAGTTATTACCATTATTTATTACTCGGATCATACTCCAGGTGTGCATGGTGCCTTATAGGCAACCAAGACAGATGTCAGAGCCAGAGACTTGACTGGCTCAGACTTCACACCATTAAGGAAGCTGCAAGCATTGAGACACTGACAGGACTAACAGCATGAACATCTCTGCAGTGATCATAAAAATATGACCACAAAACTAAATGCAATTTTAACAAACTAGTCTTGTTCCACAGCACACTTTCTTTCCTGTTTACATACAGCAGCAAATACCTGATGTGTTCCAAAGGCAATGGGTGGTAGCAGCTTGTTGAGGTAGGACTTCTACTTTCCATGCTCCTACCCTACAATTCAGAATTTCAGCTTTTCAGTCACAAGAAGTTCCCTTGCAATACAGCTGTGACAGAGACAGGCAAATTGTGGTCAGACTCAAATGCCTGAGGAATATCCAAGTGCTCCATTCTTCAGAGGTGCCAAAATTGGATATTTGGTTTAACAGGTTCGATAAGATTTTTTTAAAATGCATTTCACTAAAGAACGAGGCATGGCAGAATGCAGTGAACTATTTCTTTATGTAATATCTGACTTTGTAAGCATCCATAGGTGGTCTAATAAGAGTAATTTTTATCATCATCATCTCTAATCCATTCAGCATCGAAGGCAGGGAAGGGACACAGATCTCTGTCAACCTAATGCTTCCTTTCTCCAGAAACTGCCAAGCCATTTGAAGACACCCCAGAGCTCTGGAAAACAGTGGCTAGGTTTTGTCTCACAGCTGTTCACCAAGTCAACTAGTCCTACGATCCGTTCAGAGAACTTAAGTTTAAAACATGAAGGGAAAAGAGTTTTGAGTGAAGACTGAGTTGTACTGTAAAAAGGGTACAGAAAACCCGCACACCAATTTGCCTTACTATGGTCAAGGTAGCACTAAGTCTTCCCCCAAACACACACAGTAAAATGTCTCCAAATGCTTTCATGTTTAACGTCTCTTCACTTAAGGAAACGTAAACCTTGAAAAAAGCAAAATATTCCTATTGTGCCATCCAGGCAAGCATATGCCACTTTTCAGTACAATTATTTATACCATGTCCATTTTATACATGTGACATTAACACAAATTTAATGATGACAACAGGAAGCTTTAACATAGTCTATCTTCACTACCAAAGGATGCATGAAATAATACTGACCATACTCACATTTCCAAATAAAACCAAAACAGAGTGCATCTCATCCTCATTTTTACTTGACACATGATCAAAAAAGTTAGGATTTGAAGGGGGTGTTTTGGTTGTTTTTGGCGGGGTTTATTTGGTCAGCTGGTTTTTGTTTTAATGTGCCTCTAATAGCATATTTTTTTTTTCTTTTGTGGTTATTAGAAAAGCAGTACTTGGGTGTGTTATCTCTTCTTTGTTTTACACCTTACAGTCTTGTTTATAATAAGAATTCCAAATAAAAATAAAAGTTTATTGGGCTGTATTGTAAAAATCTTGCAATAAAATGTCCTTGCCTGGGGCTAAGCATTTTGCCTGGCTTTTATTCCTCTGCAGATTTTTACAAGATACCTGTTCAGCCTTGTTCAAAATCATACCAGCAAATATACAACAGTTAATGGTCAAGATTAATTCTTTTGTTTCTAGTAGCAGGGCAACATTTTGATTTAACCAGATTATGGCATGCAAGTGATCTATCAAATGACTGGCTTTTTAGCAGTGTCATTACATCGGTAAAGTTTCAAAAGCCAATGTCCAACTTTGTACTCCTTTCTCATTTGAACTGTTCTTTCCAAACACGTCTTTCCTTTTTGGCAGAATGACCAAGTAGCGCTTGGAAGGGTGTTTTTACTGTATTTCTTTCCCTAAGACTGAACAAGGTAGGGAACCAGCCAGCAGCTCTATGCACTAGGGATTCTGAACAGAAAAGTAAGCACAAGGACACTGNCAACCAAAAAACCACCCCCAAAAACCCAAACCACAAAAACCCCACACCAAACAAGCTAATATGGTGTCTGAGGTCTTTGCCATTTTCTAACTGAAATGGCTGTAATAAACCACTTTTTATTTAACATTCTGTAGCTGGAAATGCTTGGTGTTTGTCCCTTGTTTTAAAGAATCCTCTTATATTCTGCTGCTCCTCTTCATGATCAAGACAACTAAATTTCCACAGTGGAAGTTACTTTGACAACTGACATAATTTGCCTTCACTTACGGCCTCAAAATGTTCTACGTGCCCCAATGCACTAGCTGGAACTCACAAACTCCACCCCCTCCCCTGCCTACCAAAAGTGTATAGTGTAAGTAGCTACAAAAAGTTCCACGGAGAGAGGTCAGTACCAGATTAGGATGTTTGTGACAAACACAATACACTCTGTGTTCTTTCCTGTCAAATTATGCAATATTTATACTGATTTTGCACAGGATCTGACTTCGGAACAAAGCAAAACTAAGGTCTTCTCATATCAAAAACTGGCCCAGATGCTTAAATTAGTTTAAAACAGGTACAACATAACCTACTTTCATGAAACTACTATTTTTGGTAAATTTGTCAGTTATTTTTAGGCTAGCTACCTTGATCACTACACTATAAAATCCTTCATAAAAGCTCCTCATGCAGGACTCGGGAGCTTACAAGGGATGCTGTTGTGCAATGGCTGAGAGTGAAAACAAAAGTATCAGTAGCTGTACACTTAAAAAACTTACTTACTATGACAATCAGAACTTGATTTAAGGAGAAACGTTATTGCACACAATGCCAGGACTAGCCCTTCTTCCCCCACCTTTCTTCTTTAGTATTGCCCCAGGATAGCTAGTTTCCACTTGCACATCCATCACCAGAAGAGACACAGAAAAAATCATGGCTTGTATCATCATCTCTGAAGCATAAACACCACCAGTTTTATCAGGAACAAAGACCAAAAAAAATGGACTCGCTCAGAGTTCAGAATTTAAATGATGTTCACTCAGACGTCCACTTAAGTGTTCCGGAAAAATCCAGAGCACCTCAAAGAGCAAAGAAATAATACATTTTTATGTCCTTCAAGAACTGAATAGTGTTATTACTTGGACCTTTTAACTTCTGCATCTCACTCAGTATTTTCTGTAGCCTTTAAAACAAACAAACACAAAAAAACCCTCAGTAAAATAAAACCTAATTAAATATCTATCTGTTACCCATCTTTAACTCAAGCTTTTGGTTGTCAGACACACTGAGCAATTCAAACATGTGCAAACAGGTCTCGAGACATTTGGGATACAACACAGGGGCTGAAAGTGACCCCTGCCTCTTTTATAGTGGCCTAATGGAAGATAATGTAGATACCCCAGGCACCTACAACAGCACTAACCAGCTATTATTAGGGGTAGACTCACTACTCCATATTTTCCCAGGCTTTACAAAATCATAAATTATTCCTTCCTGCCAAAGTACATGTCCTACTTGCTAATGTTAAATGGATTTGCATGTACACAACAAGAGTAAAGAGCTTACTTTGCTTACTTTTCTTTGCTCATAGCCAGAGAGTGATAAAATAGTAATGCCAGACACACATAATACCCTTGACATCTTCTAAAGTCAGGAAAAACCACCCCAATGCGATTATGTGAACATGGTAACTAAGAATTGTCAAAAAACTAACTCATTTCTCAGAGGCTAAACTTTTCATATGTGAAATATGGCATGACATGATTTCCCACAACCACCTATTCAAACTTGAAATACGCTTTTTGTATAATCACACCAGTGTATCTTTTCTTTTTACTTGGTACAAACATTTGAAGGCTGTTAAATAATGAAATGAAGTGACTGTAAATCTTTAATATATTTGGAAATTCAGATCCAAATTTATTATTGGAAATTCAAATACTGATGAGTTGCTATTGGAAATTCAAGTACTGATAAGTTTTATGATCACTAGGAGGAAATTTGTGATTTGGGTGAGCAGAAGTACAAACACTGCAAAGGTACTCCACCTGTAAGCCCTCTAGAGAGGGGTAGCCCATATGAATAATTATTTTAACATAGTACAGAAATGTTTTCTCACATGGGACAGGTGGAGAGGGAATTGTTGTACTTTCTTTGTCACACTATGATGTGAGCAGCAAAGTGCACTTTCTTACTGTCGTGGGTTGGGACCCAGGACACTTTCACCAAGTTTCAGCAACACATAAATGACAGCAATTTCCTATGCAAATCTGAAACTACTCAATATTTGGATCTAGAATACTAGATTCTAGTTCTGGACAAAGAGAGGTGAAAGCAAAAAGAAAAATTAAGAAAAATGGGGGCAGTCATTATTTTTGCAATCGTGAACTTGTCTTCATACTGTGAACACTTTTAATGTGCTCTCGTGTCAAAGTCACACTTTAGGAACTACAACCACTTGGCACAACAACAGACTGAGATCCTTTCAGTGACTTAATGAGAAATTAATTACAAGGAACACACCCTGAAATGAAATTGTATCCACATTGCCACATATAGATCATACCTCCAGTTCAAGACACATTATTTGTGTCAAATCCACAACAAATTAAGAATTCCAAGTTCAAGAGAACCTCAGTTCACCGAGCCACAAATGGCAAAACTCTACACACCACAGCTTGATTAAACAGTGATATTAATCATGCACTTGATGAACTCTCTAATTAAAGGGTACATGGAAATCAGAATTAAGATGGTGATGGAGAAAATATACTATCAACTAAAAACAGAAGGTAAGGTATAGTCAGTGCTCTCCAATTACTGTAAGAACAACAGAATATTCTTCCAGGTATACTCAGAAAATAAATTATTGGAAAAATATGAATTGTCATTTTTGTCTCAAAATGAACCAACTGTACGTAAAATTTGGAAGTTACAAAGAGCCCACCCCCACTTGCTCCCTTGCTGGAAAAGACCAAGTTTCTCAAATGTTCAAACTTTCAGGGTTTCATTAGATTCTGAAGTGGAATTTATGACTCCCATGACACAGGGAAGTACAGAAAAGTTGCCGTTCTAAGATTCACTGCTCTTAAACAGCAGAAAAAGTACTGGAAGGTGAAGGAAAAAAAGGTGGCAAAGAAGTCCAAGTAGGGTAACTACCACATATCATGCAGTTTCCACCTATACAGACCCATCTTTTCTCTCATTTTCTCACTACATATCATAGACCTAAAAGCCTGTTTCTTCCTAAAGAATGAATATGTTCTTTTTCAGTGAAGGAGAGGAAAGGAGCATATTCTAGACTGGACAATGATTAAACTAAAAAACAGAACAAGAATTGCTAAATTTTCTTGAAGCTACGCACCCCAGCCTCTGAACACTCAGAACTTCATCCACCACTAGCTGCAGCTCTTCGCTAATCTTTTTATTTTATTGAAAGAGCCCCTTGGAACCAAAAATTAAATGCTGGGTTTTTTTACCCCAGCAGAGTAAGTTTTCGTTTGCACACTGTGATGACTGCTTTCGTAATGATTCAAATCTGACTTGAAAAGAACAACTGTTTACTTTTTTCTGGTACCTCTGCGGCACTCATTTCTGACAAACGTAAGTAACATCTTCATCTGCCTATCTGCACAAAATGAGGGCAGTAGATATATGAAAATAATAACCATCCTTAGCCCTAAGCTTGGTGGTTTAATCCTGCTAGTCAGAGAGCAAAGAGATCATACACACAAAAAAAGTAGTACTTCTCCCCCAAGCTTTTTGATAGTCTGAGCAGATATTTTCAGAATAATTCAAATAGGCTGAGAATTTGGCATTATTCATGTTTTACTATTTTCAGCTGGTTCATTTTTCTAATCTAATCAGCTAAACTTTGTCTTTCGAAATTGTTTTCAGAACAAGAAATACATAATTCTCAATATTCATTCCACAAGACGTGTCACATGTCAGCTCAGAAAATCTGTGGATAATACAGGATGAATTGCTGCCAGGCTAAACTCAGAGCCGTCCTGTGTCACAGTGGCAGAATTGTCTAAAAGGCAGCATATTGGAAAGAGGTCCTCCCTCCTCAGGGTTGGACTCAATGATCTTAAAGGTCTTTTCCAACCTAAATGATTCTATGATTCTAATATTGCCAACATAGTCTAATTCCAAACTTAAAAAGATCCACTGTCCCAGCCTTCTAGTTCTTTTGGGGTGACTTGCATGCAAATTTGTGACAAATCTTAAACAAACCTGGGATAGATGAAAGATGTTGGATTGACAGGGATATCAACACTTTACTAAA
This sequence comes from Chionis minor, assembly GCA_013398295.1. Taxonomy (NCBI): domain Eukaryota; kingdom Metazoa; phylum Chordata; class Aves; order Charadriiformes; family Chionidae; genus Chionis; species Chionis minor. The sequence goes on along the minus strand of VZSF01011124.1, from coordinate 1,061,071 downwards.
GACCTGCAGGGAACAGTGGTAAGGCAATTGCAACTGAAAGAGCACGGAAACTGCCTCTTTTTTTTTTCAGATAGGCTTATTTCTGGGACAAAAGATTAGTTTCCTCTAATGCCACATACTGGTTTCTCTAAACCAGGATTTGGAAGGTATTAGCCACTGTGTAAATAGCCCAGCAGATTTTAACCCAACATGATAATGGGCGTAGAAGGCACACTGCCCTACTTAAATTCAAAAGGCAATATGCTAATAATTCATATCAACTTGTATTTTCCAAATCCTAGACAACCCAACTCTTTCTGACTTTTCATGACAACATCTGAACAGACAGCTGTTCACCAGAAAACTAACTTTCCATCCAGCCCTTTTGCACTTATATGCCAGCAACACAGTTTAATTACTACGACTGCATTTTAGCATGAAACAGTGAGTACATAAAGAGAAATCCATGTTATTAGCAAATCCTAATTTGCAATTCAAAATGTATACATTCTGAATATATGTAAAGATTATCACAAATTAAATCATGCAGACTAAAACATTATTAAACATGGCAGCACATCTTCTTATGATGTTCAAAATTCACAACGCTGCTCCATCCATTTGTCTTCAAAGTCAGTGCTACTGGATTTTCTCGCCATACCACTAGAGAAATTCCTTTCCTTCTAGCAAAAAGCACCCTGCCCTTAAAAACTGCTAGAAGCTTCTCAGCAAACGCACTAATAGAAATACCTGCTTCTTAAAGCATGATTTCCAATTCAGGGAGGGGGGCGGGGGGTACCACTGCATACCACTGATTTTTTGTCCTTTAAAATGCATCGATTTCTTTTTTTGCTGGCCTTTACAGTATAAACGTCACTGTCAGATAAAATAATTGAACCCAGTGATCTATGCGCAGACTGGAGAAGATCTTTCACTGATTTCAACATGTTATATCACAGTCTAATAAGAATCTAAATGTATTTCTTTAACGGACAAGTTTCGTTCCCTTAGTCTGATTCAGGCGGTATACAAACCACAAAGTTTATACTGGGGAAATATTCTGAAAGTGATGGGTTGCTGGTTGCCATGGAAATAATAAATTATTAACGTGGTAAATGGTGCCCTCTCTTTGGTGAACAGGTAACTGCATGCAGCACTCCTCATTTTCCTTCCAGGACGCAGGTTGCAAAGGAGGGTACCAGCAGGGGCTCAGCCGCGACACCACCCACCTCTCAGCAGTGCTCAGGCAGAGCTGTGCACATTTAGCTAATTTTTATGGAGGCGATCGCTGGAAGAAATTGAAGTATGCATTACCATCAGTCAGACGATCTAAAAGCTGTATCATTTTTTTTGTATGCGTGTAAATTTAATACTTGCCCAATCCCATTCCTATAATCCACCTCATTAACGCACAACGCTGACAAAGCCACATGCCCGCTCTCCTCCCGTGGCTGCCAAACAGCATAGAATTATAGAATCATAGAATGGTTAGAGTTGGAAGGGACCTTAAAGATCATCAAGTTCCAACCCCCCTGCCATGGGCAGGGACACCTCTGACTACAGCAGGTTGCTCAAAGCCCCATCCAGCCTGGCCTTGGACACTTCCAGGGATGGGGCATAGACCCAGCGTACATTGCTGGGCGCAAAGAACTATCCACTGTATTTACCTGAAAACTTCATAATGCCCTCAACAGGTATCAGATTAGGCCTTTAAGTAACTAGATTCTGGAGCACAAGTCCCATTTTCTGTATGCTTTCTGCAAAGGGCAGTGACCAATGCTTTAGAGTAATAAAGCAATAATAGAGTAATAAATTTGCTCTACTCCACTGTAGCGTCACTGAGACGCCTATGTACCTCAGCAGGGGGTAAGCAACTAACAGTCTTCTCAGCCTGCTCACACCTCTGACAAGCTTCATTTTTACTGCCTTAGGTCAACCCCTCCCCGTCCCTTCTGCCAGAGCTGTCCCACCGCAGGGAAAAGTAGGCAAGATACATTTGATCCAATGAGACAAAGCACAAACAGTAATTTTAACCCATGAGGAGGCAAAGCTCGGTTTTGAGAAAAGGGATGGGTGGTTATGAGGATAAAAAACCCCTCAGTTTCCTCCTTCCCAGGGCAGGAGCCTACCCGCAAGCCCGGAGTCACAGGCATGTCCCATTCCTTTGGGCAATGGAGAAGGCTGCAGCGCCCGCAGTCGCAGCACCGGCTGGCATCGCGGGCAAGGCAACAGCAAGGCTGTGCCTTCCAAAAAGCTTTGGTTTGGGATCCCAAAACGAGCGGAAGTTGACACGGGCCCAAGATGCCCAGTTCTGTGAAGACAGGAACGCTTCTGGGCATGAGCAGGAAGGGAACACTTTGTGCCCGGAAAACCGTCGAAAATACAGGGAGCTTTTAGCTGTTTATTTCAGATACAGCAACTATTATGCCATGTTGACTCCATCCTCTCAAGGGGTTTCTACTCAGGCTTTAAAAATATTCACAAACCACTGGAAGTTAAGGCTGGAACCTTATTTATCTGCTTCGTTGGCTCTGTTATGAGCTTAACTGGAGCTTTGTGAATGATGTCAGTCCTTCCTGGAGAAGACAGAGAGGTTGTACAGGGTGTTCAGTTGGAGCAGCTGCTTTTTCAATCAAGAGATACTTAATTAAGCAGAGAGGAAGAATACATAATGTACAGAAACAGGCTGGCTAGGGCTTTTAGCCAGGCAATGAAAAATAAGCGAGCTTGCAAGAAAAATATACCCGCCTACATCCTTTGTATTAGGCTGGCTTTCTAAAGGAAACCTATGAGTGCTGTGAAGCGTGTTAGAAGCACAACATTCAGGAAATAAGAAAGGACACATCTGGGCAAAGCGGTCCAATGTCCACTATGACCAGGGAAAGCTGCTCCATGAAATTTCAAGGCAACAATTAGTGTTCGCTTCCAAAAAGATATAGTTCTTTACAGCAAATGAAGCATGAAGGAAACCCAATTACAGTAAGTACAGAAATGATCTGAACATACAACAAAAATGTCAGTGGTCTTGCTGTGCAATGGTGTCATGCTCCGTGCCTCCTACCAGATTATGGGACTGTTTAAATCTATTATCACTTTTTAAACACTCTTTTCCAAATTTAATTTCATCGATACATAAGGAGAACGCTCTTCTTCCCATTCTTAATGAATTCAGCAGTTTTACTATTACTTCGTGTCTGCAGATTCTCAGAGCCCAGGAAACCAAGAAATCAAATGATCACAGTAGGTGTAGCAGGCTCTCATCTGCCTCTGGGCATTCACAAGCCTGTTATCACTTGAAATGCCTGCTTGAGATTGCACCAGTGTATAGTTAAATATTGCATTTTCATCACAAGCCCACCTAATCTGGTTTTACACGTGGCGTGCATTTCCTTCTCTGTCATGGTGGCTTAGGCGTGCTTTTTGGGATATTAGCATGAGCTGCGGCATGTGGACTCGAAACACAGGTGGAGATTACGGCTCATTCCCACAAACCGCTCAGGCTTGTTGATACCGACGGGGTGCTCAGTTCCAGACTTCACTGCTTGACTCCCCCAAAGCTAAAAACCGAGCTGAGCGACGTTGTAACCCGCATTACAACTATTCCACAAAGAGAAATAAAGGAGCAATCTCTGTAGTGTCAGTCTCCCATATAGGAAAACAGAGTCATAATCAAGCACAGAGAATTTTTAAAAATGGTGGTAAATTGATGTAGAAAAAAATATTTAAAAACTACCCCACACCATCCTTGCCATGACTTTTCCATATGTTCAACATAAAAGAGTATCTTAGAGTAGACTATCCTGCTCTTTACAGAGAGGAAATAAAAAGGCAGTCTGTGGCTTTCCACTAAATTTTTGTGCTTCATAGACTTAAATCATACTACAACAAATTTTTTTAAACAAATTAACATCTGAACTGTCTCTGCCTGTATAATCTTCATTCGTTAACACGCATTTCTACTATAAAAACTGGAACAAAAAATCCCAGAGAAAATAGGTATGCCACTTGTTTCAACTTTTTACTATCTGCTTCAAAGACCACCAATGAGGTAGCCACAGTCCAGATTGTTTTCACAACAATTTTATCCCAAGTTTACCACTTTGAAATTGCCTACACACAATCTTCTCATATTCACCCCTCAGAGCTGACTGCTCCCTGAATAATTTCAGGTATCGCTAAGTCTATTCCACATCTCATATTCAGATGACTCAGTTTCAGTGCCAATCAATGGCATCAATTGCACAGATTATGAACAGAACTGTAGAATTAGCATTAACAGCTGAGCAACTGTGGAACTGATGAAATCACTTTGATGTAATGGTGAGTAATCATTGCTGAACATCTCCATAGGAACTCGGCAGGGACGGATGGGTTAATCATGTGCATTTCCGCTGACTATTACAAATGAAATACATATGAGCCTTAGCCAGTAGCAGTTTCCAGCACCGCTGACTTTCTTGGAGAAATCTGCAAAGGCATAGAGTGATCACGGGCTTTTGTTGCCCCCTGTCCCCAGGAGTCAGCATCTCAGCTCTAATTCATTTTGATGCCTGCTGTAAGGAGCCTGGACTGTAACGTGCACTTGGTTAGCCAAATTGTTGAATACCCACTTGGCGGCAAGATGTGTCACTAGCATTACCTACAGGTTCCTATCTACAGGCTGGGCTAGCGTGGCCCACAAACAAATGATTAGCACCAATAACTCCAAGGTAACACCAGGATTTTTGTATTTCATCAAGAAAGCAGGAGCTAATAGCACCAGACCGAACTATGGTCTAAGTAAAGCCTATGTGAGTCCTGTCATCTGCTCCTCCTCTTTGCACGCATCTACGAAGCCATTTTTGATGTGACCGGCTTCACCACTCATGTTTCAGAGCTTCTCAAAAGGAAGAGACAGCAGAGCTACCCAGTGGGTTTTGCCAAACGTAAAGAGCGCATTGGGTTCTGACAAGCAGAAATGTTGCAGTCAATACCCACACTGGGGAACATTCTTTCAAAGCATATACCTAATAAAAACATAGGGACCGAAAGAAACATTGCATAGCACTCTGAGATTCGCTGGTTCTCTGACATGGCCCTGCCTTGCAGCTACTAACCATGGACACAGCAAAGCGCCTGTTGCGTGCTCTCCTTCCTCCTCATGGAACAGAGGACACTGGGACATGGCTACATCACCTCATGCCTAGGACGGCACATCACCCTGCAGTTACTTGCAGGCATGGGAGATCCCTGGGGTATGTCTTCTTATTATGTTTCCTAATATCAATATTATCTTTTTTAGCTTTATGACTTTGTAAAGTCAGTATTGCTAGTCTCAGCCATCCAAAAAAAAAAAAAAAAAAAAAAAAAGGACTCCAAGACCAGTAATGCAGTAATGCTTACTTCAGAAACACAAAGAGCTAGGAAAGATATGCAAAATTATTTTTACTTTTACTATATATCAGTTAGATTTCCCAGCATTAATTTTTTTTTCCCCCCTCCCTAAAATCAGGCACAGGAGACACTCATGTTAAATAAACAACTAAGCAAATAAGAGTTACAATAATCACTTTCTGTCATAACTCCTGGAGCTGGGATGGGAAGAGAAGGAACCAAACTCCTGAAGAATTCAGAGAACTTGACAATACACTGCTGATGAGACAGGGGACTTTGAAAAGACAAAAAAAATCCCTTTGATGATAACAACCTGAATTTTACTGAATCCTCAACACTCCATCCCAAATAACCACTTATTAAAAAGATGTATTAAAATTTATTGCAATAATACCTTGCGGCCCATTCCTCTACTTATAAAGCACAGAGCAGTCATCTAAATCTCCCATGATAACATCTTCCAAGACAGGAACTTATCAGCAGTATAGAGAAGGAAAAATCCCATGGCTTGGGATTACACTTTTGATTATAAACTTCCTGAGAGAAAGATGTCATCACTCTACATTCTTTATGAACTTTACCACATAAAAGCAGTCTTTTACACTAATAATAGCTGTCATGTTTTGTGCAAGCAGCACCTGCAACAATCCTCCTATGCAGAAAAGAAAAACTTACTTGCTAGATACAGCCCCTCAAAAGAAAGTCAGTCAGTATTATTTTATTTTGTAATGAAGCCTGGTTTATTTTTAGCTTTCCATTGTCATCAGCATACCAGCTGTTACATATCCCTTTAAGGAAGATTAGAGATTAATAGCCCTGTTTTCAAAATATATTTGAGTACTTCTTTACTCTATAATACGCACAGCCCAACACAGGAAACAATGGAAGGCCTATTTCTAGACATCATGAAAAACAGGTGATGAAGAAAAGTTCATCAGGATCCTCCCATGTACTTTCATTAGAAATGTCAGTTCCACATTGGCCATCCTGGCCCCCATTCAGCTCTTCTGTAGAGGACAATGGCAAAGATCCCAGTAAATTACGAGTGACTCGGAGCAGGAGGAAATTCAGAAGCCCCTGGAAGGAGGCAAGTTGCCTGTTTCAGGGGCTGGGCAGGTGCCTCAGCCTGGTTTTTGAGGCAAGAAACGACTGCGTGCTGCAAAGTGAGCTGGAGACTTAGTTCACTGACAGCACGTTGGCGTACTGTGAACACGTTGGCACTTTGTGAACTCTCACAGCAGCAGAACATGCAAACCCCAGAAGAACGTAAAGATGCCCCCATTAAACAGGCAGTCCAAGCATTTATGGCCTGTTCAGATACCTGCTAACCAATGTAACTCTGCATTTATAAGAGTACACTGTGCTACCTCTCAGAACAAAGCTAGTAATGAAAATAAGATTGGTTCCAAAACGAATCCTTAGCTCATACTATCCCTCTCACCTATCCATACCCCTTTCAGCACAACAGGTTACTCCTCCATCTTTAGCCATTGTTGGCATTCTTTATCAACTCCCATTGAAACCAATGATTTTCCACATGGCAATACGTGGAAAACTTTGCTAAAACCCAGATACACAAGAACCACTGAATTTATTGTACTTAAGCACTTCGTGGACTTACCAAGGAAAGATATCACATTAGTTTAGTATACTTTGCCTTTAGAAATGTCATCTGGTTTTTCCCATTTTCTTTTTTCTGTATTTATCTTTACCCATTAAAAAACAAAACCAAAAAAGGTCTCCCCCTCCTCCAAACCGTTATTCGCTATTCAAGGTAGACTTACAAAGTCCGTTGTTCTCTGGATTACTATTTCTCTCTCTCTCTCCTCTGCCCCTCCATCACATGAACTTCTCAAGTACAATTCCTGAATATACTATTATGGTTGCTACTCATCAATCACACAGTAATACCGCTAAATGGGTACAATCACTGGAAATGTATTTCTGTATTATTATAAGCCAGTTCTTTACAAACTCCAACTGAGAGGTTCGCAGGTCTTTCCTGTACAACCATACCCCACTCTTGAGACTGTACTACAGCTTCACTTGGGCTGCTCCCCATTGCCTTCACCCCCCCTTTGATTAGCCATTTTGATTTTGCCAGTGGTCAACATTCATCAATCTTACTGAAATCCAAATGCAAACATATTTTCTGAGCTTTGCAATCCTAGCTAGATCATCCTTTTTCTTTTTCACATTTCTCATTGTTTACTTTTTGTTTATTTGGCCACAGAACCTTTTGTTTATAAGTTTTAACTCAGCTTGAATTCACCGATTCTCATACAGATCTGAAATACTTGGCCTCAAAGATGTAATATACTTCACTTGGTCTTTTCCTTCTTTGCTTGTTCTTTGACATGATCATTCATCCACATTACTGGGGGTGGTGTGCATGTTCTTGTTTTAAAGAATTGCCACACTTCTTCCACGTTCAAGTTCTTGAGCTCTTCAGTTCAGCAGGATTTGAGAGTTATCTCTTTTACTTTCTCAGAATTTCACTTTTTGAAATGGGGAGCTTCAGATATAGAGCGATTTTTGTCTTATCAGTTAATTTATTCTCTTCCTCTCCAAGTTCTTTCTTTACCTAATTCCTTTGTACTTTGTACAGTAAAACTCCGGATTTACTACTACCAGAAGAAAACCTGAAGTAGTATTTTGTTGGTCCAGTGGACCTGTAACATCACCTTTCTTGGGATAAATCATCCCACACATTTTTAAGTACTGTCTCCTCTCAGTTTGGATGGACCTCAGAGATCCAAACGCTCTATCCTTGTGCTCTTGATACAGAAAAGAAAAAGGGAAAGATATGAGCAGACAGGAGGAAGAGACTGTATCTTGTTTTAAAGTAAGGAAATCTGAAGACCAGCGAAAACTTCAGGAGGAGATTGGTGATTGTACTATGCTGTGTAAGCTCTGGGCTCGGGGCCAATCATCAGTTAAATTTGTGCCCTGGGCTTCAGCCGGCCATGCCAGAAATAGTGATGCTATTCTAGGTAAGGTGCAGCTGGCTTCTTTCCTGTGACTCCGGCCACTAGCAGATGACATAAAGGGACTAACGCAATTACTGCAACAGGCTGGGCAGTGATGCTCAGCACAAGACACACCTCAACTTCTGTATTTTAACAGGGAACCTCAAGCTTCAATTTCCTTCAAGCAATCTTTAGGCAGTGAAGCCTTCAGCGTTACTTCAAACAGAAGTTTTGTGCTGAATGAAAAAACACAGTCAACGCTAGTTTTACATTTCTTCCTTTGATAGTTCCATTATATGCAATCGCATATTAAGAGAGACTGAAATACTTCACTCACCGTGTTTGCTCTTTGTCCTTGAGAGAAATTCAGGGAGTTACCTCCTGCTATGCTGGCCCTGCAGCAAAATGCTTTCAAAACAAAACTTCCACACTTTCTATTCAGGCTATTTATTAACCTAGGTCTTAAAGAAACATTTTATAGTAGACAAACTAGTCTATGTCTGATTCTCATTCTTAACAAAAAGGATCAGAGGGCTTTCAGGATGTTCACTGAAAGTGCCAATTGACAAATCAAATGATGGAAACATTCTCAAACAGGAGAAGGAAAAGATAAGACTTCTCCCTCCCCCCAAATAAATTTAGCCCTTCTGTTGTATTTGCTTCTAAACAAACGTTTGCTTAGCTTTTCTACTGCCCTGAAGTACAAAATTACTCTGAAGTGATTAATTTCAAAAGCATCAAGTCAGTCCTGGTACCTGCATAAGTGCACGGTCTGTATTTGAAGCTACAGGTTAAAGAGCATAATCTAGTCCCCATTCACTCCTTTTGATAATTGAAGCAAACAGACACTTTCTAAAAACAGTATACAGTATACAGGCACGGCAGGAGAATGCTTAATATCCAACCAAACTATTCTTGACTCATACTTTACCTTGTGCAGACATAAATGATAAGATATTTAAGAAAAAGTAATAGCCATTTCTCCTTTCAAAAGCATAGCTTCTTCATTGTGTGCAGCTCAGTGCACAGCAACATAACTTATGAGTACACCACTTACCTGGATCTCAGCTAAATCAGTACATCAGCAGCCTAGGAGATCAACACTGACAGTTATCAGACGTCTACATGACAATCGTATTTCATAGAGGTGCTCACAATTTAGCCCACACATTTTCTACTCAGCTCACATTTTCCAGCACGCAGACTGGCAGAATAGAGTTTCTCTACTACCACTCCTCTCAGCAAGCTGGGAAGACTTTCAAAGTTGAAACTTAAGTAATTTGAAGAAGGCATCGGGACATAAAATACCATTTGCCAACTACTAGGAGCATTACTGTTACAAAGTGGAATGCTCTCACAGGAAAACTCTACTACAGCAGATCTGACACAGCAGTCAGCTAGAATGAGAGTCTATGACTGTGCCATTGCAGTGTGCATTTTACAGCTCTGTCTAGAACAAGACACTTTGGAAAAAGAATGTGTTCAGTAAACAAAGCAACTTCATTATCCCAGATGAACTTGGAAACTGGTAACTTTGGTTGTAGTTTTGTTCTCGAGTAGCAAAGCCACAGCATTTTCTCAAAAGGTATGTCGATGAGTGGCATACCCATCGTACTTTTTCTCCCCCACCATACACACAACCACCAGATCTCCTGACGACCAGCCTTCCACATGTAGCGCTTTGGAAGATCAGAAGGGGCAAATATCAGTGGAAGCAGCAGTACTGAAAGAAAGAAGCGCTTTAGATAAGAAGCCAGCTGCAGACTAGCTGGAGCAATCCATACAGTAGGGCACTTGTGTACACAACTGTCACTTCTGCTGCAATTCCTCAGCAGCTGCTACGTTTGACCTGATGCAAGAAAAGAGAAGAAGGAAATAAGGACAGAAAGAACAAAGCACAACTGAAAAAAACCCAAAAACAAACAAACAAAAAATCAACAAATGCAGTAACAGAAAGAGAGCAGACAGATGGAGAAATAAAAATGCTAAAGATATAAGAAAGGACAGGAGGAATACCTCACCAGATTTCTCCCATACAGTACAAGTCACTTAATTTGGGAGTGCTAGGTCTCACACTAGCTCAGTATTTTCACATATATTTTAGACTTGACCCCTTCTACTGCACCTTTATTGGAAGATATTAATTCAGCCATTCAGCACCCTTTCCTGACACATTTCTTCTGTTCTTATTTTTCCCCAACAGTAATCTTCATCATTACAATAAAGGTATGACATCAGCTACAGACCCTACTCATAAATCTCTGTGCATGTGAACATCTCTCAGTATAGTTTGTGCAATGCAGGAAAGGACTTTTCATTAGTTTCATAAAAGAATTTATGTCATCATAAAAGCACCACAAAAGGAACAGTGCATAACACAAGACAGGACCGTCTGAACAGAATGATTCATAATAGCATACAAATTCCAAAGACTAAGATGAAGACAAGTCTCTGAATTTTCAGCAATAATGTCAGCAATAAGCCTAAAACCCAAAAATGTTCTTTTGTGACCTTTGCATAATTCATTTGCTTTCGCGTGCAGTAGAAGAACCACCATTAATGGTTCTTGTAGAACATTTCCAAACTCATTTTTTGAAGCCTGTCACATTGTGATGCGTTTTACAATAATCTTCCTGCCAATGCCACTTTCATTTCATTTTAGCTATAAGTTCCTGCCATACAGTAGTAGCCTGTTTCTCCTTGTGCAGTTCTCCTAGATTCAGATCAAAACAGATGAACACAGAAATGATTCAATGGAAACAGTGTTTTCAACAATGCCTTCCTGGAAACTAGAAGACATGCAGCTGCCCCCTCACCTTGGTCAACACACATGGACCCAAACATCAATGAACAGGAGCAGATCAGAAAGGAAGGGTCCAAGAAGGAAGAATATCTATTAATTTCTCCTCCTCATTGGAACAAGGAAGCTAAAAGATGCATTCATCACCAAGAAAGGACTGACGATGTGTAGAGGGGTTGGCAGAAGAAAAGAGACAGAAAGAAAAGGTGAGAAAGACAACTTTTTTATTATTTACTTATTTTATTTCTTCTCAAGAGAGGATCAAGTGCAAAGCCTAAAAAGGCAAGACAGAAAAAGGAAGACTAGTAGCACCACAAGAACCGTCTACTTGAGGTAAATGGCAGATTCTCCTTCATTTGAGATCCCTTGTTCAAGGTGAACAGCTCTCCAAGCAATATGCTATAACTCAATCAGTCTGCTGCATAAGTGATATTCAAGATAGATCAAAGATAACCCTCTCTGCTCTTAAAATGCATGAAGTTGTAAAAGGCTTAGATAAGGAAGGGAGCAAGTAGAGGTTACAGGATACAAAGGGCAAAAGAATGATGTAACATATCTCAAAAAGGGTAACAAAGAAATTCTCCCTGTTTTCAAGCTTCAGAACAAATGTGTAATGATGCCAGACATTTTTAAGTATATAATTCTCATTTTCATATAGATATGTACTCTCAAATACTATTTTCTTTCTAAGATCCTGAATAAATACAATTATCTCTATTGTTCTAACTAAAAAAAAAAAAAAGTCTAAATAATTTAGGATGCAACTTTCCATAGTTTATTAAACAGTGCCTGGCAGGTTTCAAAAGCTGGGTGTGGCATGAACTTTCCAAGGATGTCCTATTTACAACTCATCATTTCTTAAAAGTTCAAGAATATTCCTTCTTCTTGCAGAAGAAGTAGAGAGCACAAACAACTCCAATCAAACACAAGTTCCAGAAGAAAGATTCAGACCTTTCATATTCTCAAAATTAGCAGGTATTCTTATGGCGGTGGATTTTTCCAGTCCAAGTTTGCAATTACACAGCTATTTTGCTTGAAAGTCCATTGCACATAAGATTACAGTTTTTGTGACAGAAAATTTATATTTAAGATACAAAGACAGAACTCAGCGGCAGAGACTTCAAGCACACAGAATCGCAATAAAATAGTTATTAGTGGCATTGAAAGTTGCTCCAGAACATTTCATGTTTCACAGTTTATGAGTTTAAATTTATGCCTGAACATATATCTCTTGTGAAGTTACATTGCAGCTATTGCAGGAACCATAATTTTAATTTTCTTCCCTTTTTGACACTGAGATTCCTTGCATGATGTTTCTTTTAATAATGTAAGGAGACAAAACAAAACTAGAAAAAAAACCACGTACTGGCAGGAATATTGGCACTCTGATACAGACACTGAATATGCAACTGGGATTTGAGGAATTGCACATTTAGTTAAATGTGCAGTAACTTAAATATAAGACAAAGAACAAAGCCTCAGAATAAAGTAGTTAGTACACAACGATATTCTTACATTTTAAATGGACAACTGCATCATTTGAGTTCATTTCAACACACAGAACTCCCAAGACAGCCATGGGTGCTGTTATTCCATGTTTCCATTGCCATTTGTATTTGGAGATTCTCAGCCCAACATCAGTATGTTGAAGATTAGGCACTAAGCAACAAAACATGTTAACACTTGAGTCTCCTTATTTGCAAAATGGACTTTTCTTCATTAAATATGAATTATGGCCACAGTGTGATACAAGTTTTTTAAATACCTTAAGTTGTTGAAATACTTAGCAAAGGAATTTAAGGAAAATGTTATCTGGAGTCTAGTAAAGTATGTCCAGTAAAGCAAAATCTCAATATAAGTGCATTTTCTCTCAAAGACATTATACTAATACAGCACAAATTATGGTGAGGCAAGCAGCACTAAATTGAAATACAATCATTTTCTAAACAATTTACCGTTATGATAAGAGAAGCAGACAAGAAAAACGTTAGCTTAATAAATAATGTATTTGGAAATCCATGCAAGATGAAACTGATGTTTAGAATCCGCCTTATCAGCAAATTCAAAGTTCCTTGGGCTCTTGTTAATCTTTTAAACCTCAGTCCCATCAGGCAGGTGAGAGAGAACTGCCAAGAAAGCAGCTTGAAGTTTGCCAAGACTACGTCACCAGCTAGAATTGGAAGTTAGGAACCGAGTACTAGGAAGACGGGTGATTGTCTCAAGACGTGTTGAAGCCAGCTGACTTCTGCTGCCACCCCAGGTCTCAACAGCTGCCCGAACCTCTGCCTCTCCAGACAGTTCCAAATAACACCAACTAGCGTTGGCAAGTCGGAAGCTGGGCTCTGCCATCAGGGTTAGCGGGAGTAGATTGGAACAGAAACTGGGGATGTTAGAGTATTTAACATTTTCTAACTTGTATATCCCCACACAAACTAACTGATAAATAACGTTCCTCCCCACATGAACGCCTCGTTATTGAAGAGGCTGATCATGCAAGCGAGCGCTCTGAATAAGGTCGCGTCATCGCAGCAGCCACAACATGAGTTAAAACCAGAAGCTGAAATGAGTTTGGTGGAAAGCTCACCAGAACAGCTAGCACCTGAGCATGCCAAAAAATCACCATGCCAGATTTCACGGCAAATACTCACTTAGGACTTGAGGCAAAAGATGGCATTTTAGCATGACAAAATCCTGATATACATTTACTCAACCCTTTCCTTAGCAGTCACAAAAATACTAGTTTTAGAGTAATATTTGGGGATTCATCTGGAGTTCTGTTTTCATAAATGAATTGTGTGTTCTGGACCAAGAATTCAGTCTTGGTGGAGTTAAAAGACTTTTGTAGTTGATCACAATATACGTGGCAAATGATTTGGATTTCAAGCTGCTACAGACACTAAAGCCAAGGTACTTAAACCACGTGCATTCAAACAAACAAACAAGCTATTATTTCCACACCTAAGCAAAACACCCATACTGAAAAACTGAAATCCTTTCAGATGAAGCAGGAAGCTAAAACAGGCAGGAGCTGGGTACTGAAGTACTCGAATCTTCTTTCAGATTGTATGTTCATTCTCTTCTTAAATGAACAGCGTGAAAGCAGAGATATCAAACATGAAATGCAGAGTAACTCATTAGAAAACATTTCTATTTCCCCAAACATTGACACCAGGCTTTTCCTCAACAAATCCCAGAATCCTTAACAGAAAAATAAAGTCCCAATCTTGAGCCAGAAAAGCTAAAGCAGGAAAGACTAAAGCGCAACTAGACAGAGAAAGGTCAGCAACGGGCCAACAGAGGGCTCAAGAATAGAAGCCCAAACCATTGCCTTATTAAATTATTTATACTTCTTCCTGCCCAGTCAAATATTTTTAACCCAATGTCTTTATCAACACGGCCTTACAAAATATCAATTCTAGTTTCTCTCCTAATCAAAGTGAGAAATAAGTGTGACAGACAAGATTTTCCTTAAATCACAGTTAATCACAGCGGTGCAGGAGAGGGAAAAAGTAGTAAAGACAATTTCAGCCCCAGTTCTGCAAATCCATCCACAAAAGGACGTTATATCCATGCTATGCCCTCTTGTACACACCAACTTTCAAGGTTTGTGTTAAAGTATCTTTTTAAGCAGAAGTCATGGAGGGGGAAGGTGTTGAAAAGGGTGAAGGAAGGAGTCTTCATGACGGCAAAGCCTAGAGAGATAAATGAATGGCTTGCCACAACCTGAGCTAATTCCTGCGAGGTAGCTACGAACAGAGAATGCAGGTTCGCCAGTACATGTATTTCTGTTTTCAGGCCCACAGTTTTGCCCACCTATATTCAAATAATCAAAAGATGGGATTGTAACAGTTGATTTACAGTTTCTTCAACATTTATAGACCAAAAGACCCCACGGCTACAGAAAGTTCAGTGTCTCGGGGGCCGATCCAATCTCCACTTGAAAGCAGTGCTCCAGAGGAGGCTGCTTTAGTAGCTCAAGATTGTAGCCATCTCCAAGGAAATTGATGCAAATTTTAATTTATATCAGAAGCGGAAAGCAACAAGGTGGGTTTCAGCTGCCCTATGTTTTTATGTAACAAAAGTCCTCTGCCTGTTCATATTCAGAGAATCCTAAGGCTAAAATATGAGACATGCTGGTGCTAACATACATGAAAAGACGACTTCAAGTTCAAGCACCTTCAAGTTCAAGTTCCTACCTTCCATAAACATCGGATTCACTGTTAATACATTTTGCAAAACTGTGCAATATCCTCCAAATTATAGTATATTGTAATCTAATGTTACTAAGGACTACGGCTAAAAAAAATTACAGGTATAAAAAATAGATAAACTCCTTGGCACTTCTCAGTGATTTTGCATGTCTGTCATTCATCACTGTAATTGTACCACTGTTATGCCAATGACACTCAAGCCTACTTTTCTATTTGTGGCAATACATCTTGCAAGACAGAATGCAAACTACTGTCTTTTGGCTTGGAAGCTGCGGTCGTCACATAATTTTTTAAACCAGACAACCCTGGATATCACTTCCTGCTCTACTTACTTGACTTAGTGCTTTCTGTTAATTTTGCAACCCAACTACCACCCCATCATTTTGGGACAATAGTTAGATTAACACTTGGCTATAAAAAAACATAGGGAAAAAGATCCATAACCTGTCTTTATATGCAGAGAGCTACTTCTCCATCAACCCCACTGCATCAGTTTGTAAAAATGTAAAATACAGGTAACTAAACCTAATTAAAGATAAATAATAATTTAAAAATGTGCAAAAAGCACAAAGAGCAAACTTGCATAACAGCAGTTGAATACACCAAGACTGTAGAGTGTATCTTATAAAAAGAAAGATAATTATTTGCTCTATTCCATCACCTTAAACTCAGGGACAACAGACACTTACCATTCATGTCCTTAAAAGTAAGCAGAATGCTTTAACTGCTGAAACAGCATATTAAATTCAAAGTTCATTTCCAAGCTAAACACCACAAACAATGAAGAAATAAACAGGTTATATTCTGGTAACACTGAATTACTACTTCATTTTAGAATAAAAATTAAACCTTTTTTTAATTTTTAAAGAACTTAGATATAAAGGACTCTTAAAGGTTAATCTCATTCCCATGAATGCTGATCTTAGTATATATTTGCAAACTTCTCTACCGTGTTCCTTTTGGACTTCCTAAGGTATATGCCAAAAAGGAAGTAAAGACTTATTTGCTGCACAGTCCTTTATGGGCAAGACCTTTCTTTCTTTGCACAACACGTCTGCTGTGCTGCTTAATTTGTCTTTGATTATTAGTCCTTCTATTTGGTCTTTATATTTAAACAACAGCAAAAGAAAACTTTTTTTTTTTAATTTGTTTCCAAATTTTACAGGGCTACAAATTTTCTTTTTAGCGTGCTTTATGGGATTTTGAGACAGCATTTCTCTTCTTGCTTGAAGACTAGGAGGTATTAAACTAGTAATTTTTAAATTTAGATTAAGGATATCTTAATGTGATAAGCTTTAAAAATATGTACCATTGCTTTATCTCTTTGTCAGGTCATGTCTACAACTGCCTTTGTATATAGGCTAAAAACTAGCAGAGCGCTGAGTAGCCAAGCTAAAGTTAAAAATTTAAGAAAACAATTCACATTAAATACCTTGCTATTACCATAGACAGTGAGAAGCCTTATCCAACCCTTTTTGACAAAAGCTCCTGAAAGGTAAAGAGACTAAGATGCTGAGTTCATCAGTATTGCATCAATTAAGCACATTTATGGCAGCAAGTGAGGAGATGAGGTTGTCATCAGCAAATAGGCTATTTACTGCCTGTCTCCCTTTTATTTCTAAAGAAATGTGATAATAAAAAGTGAGATTAAGTCATTGTCTTCAGAAGAAAAATGGTCAAACAGTGTCATGGAGCCTTAGGAGACAAAGGAGGAAAGGAACACTATGAGACACCACCGTAAGGGAGTTTTGTTGATGTTTTGCTGGTGGTTTGGGATGGTTTTTTTTTAAATTTAAGTCAGTAGGAGTTTTTGCTTTGCTGCAGCGGTGAAGTAGAATCAGTTTGTCAGCTAGCTGTATATCCTCTCACCAGGAGAGAACAGACCTGGTTCTTTGCTGGAGCTGTGCTTGGAAGAGAAGAATAATAATTTGTGGGAGAAAACAAACCACTGTGCAGACACCTGTCATGATTGTCCAGAAAAAAATCTCTCCTCGTTTTTTCTATGGGATTCTTTACACACCAAATCAGTGGAGGTTTTCTTTGCCCACAAAATCCAGCACCGCTCCTTCCCAAGAAGTACTCCCTGTGGCGGGAGGTGAGAGATCAGAACCCCATTACTGTACCAACACTATATTCCCAGCGACTATTAAAAGCAAGAGAATATGGTAAAGGCTCCAAATATCTGCTCTGATACTCCCGAGAAGCAAAACTGTGTAAGAACTTGCTTTGCTCAGAAAGTCACAGCACATGAACTTTTCCATCAATCTGCAGGACAGTACTGCAGGAAGCCACTGAAAAAAAAAATAAATTCCCACCCTCTTTGGTATGAATTGAGGCAGCTGCTCTATACACCTGCCCCGCTTTACAAATCCTGCCCCTTTCTCTCCCTGCACTTGGATCAAAACACTGTCCTTGCCTCCTTGTGGGCAGAAGCATGATAGCAATGGGAAAAAGGCAGGTAGATGAGCCTGTCAATGTAAAACATGTTTTATTTCACAGCAATCTAATTGGGATTTGATTGTCTACCTGCACAGCCTCTCGTAAGCCTTTCTCTCAGAGATGGCTCCTCAAATCCATGGATATCTAAGGCATCCCTCTACAAATAAAGAAAAGAGCCAATCACATCTGAATGATGTAAAGCAAAGAAAGGAAGAACAAACTGGGGGAAGAGATACGAAAGAGAAAAAGAAGCCGCTATCAGAAGTTTACACATCTCCATCATACAAACAAAAAACAAACTGAAGCAACAACCCCCAGCAGAACAAGCAACAGTTTAAACCAAGTCCTCAATAAACAACGTCTTCAGCAACTGACTTTTCAGAGTGATCTCTCTTAATTTCCACCTCATTACCCAGGAGAGGTAGCAGAGAAGTTAGACACATATTAATGGTCTGCAGCACATTTGAACTCTCTTGCATTCAATTACAACGCATTCTGCCTGAAGCTATTACATTAGCTCTTTGTCACGCGCACCCAAAAGCCCACCCACTCTGTATGAATTCAGATGTGATACTATAAGATAATTACCTGGAATTACCTGGATAATAGTTCAGTGGAAAGTCAATGTTAATCTTCCCAAGGACATTTCAAGGATTATCTGTGATACCCTCCAGTCATTTTTTCAACACATAAATAAAACAGAAAACTCACGGTCTTTTCAGCTGCTTCTTAAACTGGTTAACAGTCCCAGAAAGTTTGGCTGAAGGCAACAAAATATCCAGCCTTTTGGGGTGGTGGGGTGGGGGGTGTGTGTCTGTCCTAGTCATACTCAGGAGTCTCCATAGCTTTTAGCGTATATATTAAAATTATCCTTTGTTATTTCTTCACGCAACATGCTGCAAGTTACTTTGCATGTTGTCCAGTCTCCTCTTCTTACTGCATCTTGATTAGATCACCAATGGCTTTGAGGGTTTTCAATAATTACACTGGGAATTACTCCAGTAGTGTATCCTATATTTTTAAAGAATAGAAGAATAAGAGCAGTCTTCCACAGCGAGAAGGACAGGGATTGTCAGAAAGGATTCATCTTAAAGACACCTTTCTTTTTTTTTAAAAAAAAAAAAAAAAGAAAAATACTCTGTAGCTAGAGAGAGAAATAACTCATGAATGGAGAGAAAGGTCAGAAAGAAAATCAGTTTACCGTGGCTGACAAGCTCAGGAGACCGACCTTACGATTTAAGGAAAAAGTAACACAGGTCAGCAACAGGTGTTTCCATCCTAGCAAAATTTACATTGCCACATTCACCCAGGAAGCAGCTCTAGCTAGATGAATACAGAAAGGTGCTCCCGTTGTATGAACAGAGTGGACAAACATTATAGCGGTTTTGATGGATATTTAGGTACCACAGATTCACATGGTGTATGAACAAGAACAGGCAGTTAGCACAAGCTACATCTAAAAAGACTTTGGAAAACAAAAAGGAGGAAGAAGTGCAAGAAGAAAAGAATGTGGTGGGAAATACGATGTCTCGAGTTCCGCTGCTGCTTTTCTGTCTGGACAAGGCTTGCTCTTTCAGGAGCAGAAGTCACAGCTATATTAATCCATGCACATGAAGAGACGTGAGATCTTTGGCTGGAAGGATTCCTTTAAATATCAAGAATTTTTAGGGATATTAGAGCGCAATTCACTCCAGGTGAATTAAGTGATTAAGAAAGTGATGTCTCACTTGGAAGCCTAATTCAGTGTCCATATTTCTGTGACATGTGTGCTACAAAAAAGTAACTTTGAAATCGTCTATA
Organism: Chionis minor; assembly: GCA_013398295.1. Taxonomy (NCBI): domain Eukaryota; kingdom Metazoa; phylum Chordata; class Aves; order Charadriiformes; family Chionidae; genus Chionis; species Chionis minor. The sequence continues at coordinate 1,041,500 of VZSF01011124.1, read as the reverse complement.
GTCTCACCAGGAAGTGGGAGGTGATTGTTACGAAGTAGAAAATGCCTTTCTGGCAATTAATCTTTTCATGAGAAAGCTATTCACAATGAAAAGTCCTCAAGTGGACTGTAACAAACCTTCACAGAGCTTCTAGAGCCTCTGATTAGCATTCTGTCCAAGTTACCTCAACTGTAAAATCTGGCACTTAACCTTTGAAGTTGAAAATACTGATCTGGGCCCCTGTGGATAGAAGTGTGCAATAAATGTGGCCAATAATCTTTTTAATGTGACAGTCAAAAGGAAAACACAGAATATAGGTGATGTAGAAAGTCAGGCTTTGAGGTCTTCACAATTGAAGATACACAAAGCTTGCGGTATGCCCAGGTTTGCTGGAAAGGACATGGTTAAACCCATGTTTTATTCACAATTTTTCTGAAAAGTAAAACCAGAAAACATTACAGGACTTCAACGCTTGCAAGTCTTCACCAGCCAAACATCTGTTATAATTAAAATGGGGTCTCATTCTTGCCTTGTAACAAACAAAAAAAACCCAGGCTGATTCAAACTTTCTACATCCTTCAAACTAGCGTGACAAAGAACGGTCCAGGATTAACATCTTTTTTTCCTTCTGATAAGAAGTGCGCTTCCGTATTCAAAAAGACTAGTGTGAGTTTCTGCACATTGCATACACCCAGCATGAAGGAGCATCCAGACCATTTTGGATGGAAACTGAACAGACGAGCAAGCCGAAGAGAAACACAAAGCAGCAAGCCACAGAGACATCTCAAACTTCAGCTGATGAGCAAGGCATCTCTTTCTCCTACTCTTACCGTTTCTTACGGAGAGACCAAAAGGCAAGGCAGTACTTTCTCTTCCTCCAGGTCAACAGAGACAAAAGCAGCTTAAAACACTATGAAAAAAAGGCACCAATGTTCTTCCCTGAGCATTACTCCCCACATTAATCAAGCTGCATCCTTGAATCACAAAAACACCTTTCCCCTAACATTTGATTCTTTTGACTCTTCCCACTTCTTTCTCTTTGAAAGCGTTTTTAAAGTGACTGCTGTCCTGGTTTCAACTGTGATAGCGCTAATTCTCTTTATAGTGGCTGCTATGTTTCAGATGTGGTATTAAAGGAATGTCAATACGGCATATCTTTTCAGTTGTTGTTACATGATGTTTATAGCATTCAAGGACTTTGTTCAGCTTCCCACCGAATCTGGGAAAGAGCATAGGCAGGAACAATGGAATGGCCAGTGGAACATTCCGTACCAGAGACACCACGCTCGGTATATAAATGAGGGCTGGCTGGGGGGGCGGGAATCCACAATCACTGCTCTGGTCAGGCTGGGCAACCAATTCACTGGGCTGTGAGAGTGACTTGTGCCTTGCATAGTCTATTGTTATTATTATTACTATTATTATTTTCTTTTCCCATTATTGTTCTATTGAACTGGTTTTATCTCAACCCACAAGGTTTTGTTGGGTTTTTTTGGTTTTTGTTTTTCTTTCTCCCTCTTCTCCCTGCCCTTCCTGGGGGAAAGGGGGAGTGGGGGAGCAGCTGCATGGTCCTAGTTGCTGGCTGCGGTTAAACCATGACCACTATTAATACACACACTCCACACGTTCAAGGATATGGGTTCCAAGACTGGGCTCTTACTGTAATGGAGCACACCTAACCCCTGTAGTCACAGAAAACGGATGATGTTTCTTCCTTCCTTCTTCCTGGAATCACTATTCTAGTGACATGACATCTGTAAGTTCTTGCCTGTTTTGATAATGCCTGTAGCTCCCTGCAACATAAGCTAGTCTCCTCAACCTACCACGTTTAAGAACTACAGTTTAAAAAATGAGCAGCAAGAGCCCTGAAAAAGAGAAAATAGTTGCTTTCTATCATGGCACTTCTGCTACTATTGGGAATTAATTTAATCCAACATCTATGAAAGCAGAATTAAATTAGTTGTATTACTCAGCTATGTCTACTCAAAACTACCATACTCAACCTCAAGCCTTTTTTTTTTTTAAATTATATACACATAACTATGTATAAATTGAGTCTTTTTTTCCATCATTACTTGAAGTAACTTAGGCAAACAGCTGCTTCCTTCACATACTGTGGAATTAAACCCAAGGCTTGAAAAACTAACAAACTCCTCAAGCTTTAGCTAAAAACTCAGTAATGCCTAACAGGGCAGCAAGGGGCTCTCATCATTTACAGATCAGGCCTGAGGGAGAACATATACGCCCTGAGAGCCCACACAAACACATAAAGAGGAAAGAGGTTCCACCATCTCACACTAAAACACTAATTTAAATTCTAGTTCTGAACAGGGTTTTCTGAGAATTGAAATAAATGGCTTATTTTACTCAACTGATGATGCCAACTGGAACAAAATTCATCTATCAAGCACTAAGGAAAACATCCTACACATTAACTTCAGGAATAATGTTTCCCACTGAAAACTTTAAGGCTCGATTGTTTAATTTATAAACCAGAGAGAGTGGAAGTTCATTCATTGAAGAGAGGATCGTGGCACTGCTTAGCTGTCTCTTCCTAAACTTCTCCATTAGAGACCACCTTACATGTACTTAGCAGCTTTGAGATTTAAAGTTTTATTCTGGGAAATGTCTTCTAGCATGAGAAACATCTGTGCCTTGAGCCTTGCTTTCATAAATAAATAAATATGCAAGCCACACACAGGACCAACTTATCTCTCTTACATTTCAACCATTTTCTCGGTATTGTTTGGAACTCCTAAAGTTAGTCAGTGAGAACAGTTTTGGGAAGTTTCTTCCTCACACAATTAAAGCTGCTGAGATCATCTAAACTGACAGAAGGCAATTCTAGCAGCTGGAAACTGGCTAGAACAAACTTAGATCTACTTTCCCCTTACAGGAATGCTGCATGGTGGTGAATGGCAACAAGCAGCTGGATCGGTAGTGGCTGTATCTTAGTTTGTCTACACTGCAGTTCCAGGTGGTGCTGCAGCTTTCATAGACACAGGTAAACGAGCTTTCAAGTGACAAACTCAAATACTGGTAATTCTGTGACGGAGACAGATCAACAGGAGAAAACTACATTTAAGAAGCAGGGCACTTAGACCGCATAAGCTTTTTGTTGTTCTTGACATCTGAACAAATCACATAAAAAGTTAGACATGCCTTCAAAAGCTGTGGTACAATCAAATCCTACTCTAAATTGTATTTCTAGAAACACAGAGCCTTCTCTCCAGCCACTCAAAAAAAATATAGTATGACTACCTTAACAATTCAAACTAGCTCTTCCAAGTGAGTTTTTAAAAAAAAAATAAATTAAAATCATCCAAGCATCAACCAGTTTAACGCTCAGTTTAATTTCTGAGGGGGTCTTCAGCTGACCCATGGCTTTATCAAGACGGAGACAGAGCCCGATTTGCCAGGAGTAGCTCCTCACAGAATGCTTTCCTGACGCCTTTCAGGCTGACAGTTCTTGGCTGCTGGCTCCTTACCCCACAATTCTACCTGTTATTGTGTAAAAATTTTCTCTATTTCTGGTGATTGCATGGGTGGCTGACAACTTTTTCATTCTGATTCATATATTTCCCCTTGGGCCTTTAGACTGCTCCTTTACAGTATAATCAGTCTCAGCAAGTGACTAGTAATTACCATTTTAAAACACACATTTTCCAATTAAATAATTCTTGACTATGGGCTGTCCAAAAACTGTCTTTGTACAAAACCCCAAGTTCAGTCCATTTTCTCCTGCTTCCTAAACAAATGAGTAGGCAAGAGGGGCAAGCTTATTTTTAATATTTTCTTTCATTATATCTTTACACTAATTAACTTTCGCCCTTTCTGCCCCTCTCTTTGGGCTCTTCTCTGAAAGACCAAGATGCTTCAGTGATTCCACATTCCCTCAGATTGCATGTAAGAACCACACCTTTCATAGGGAAAGTCTGTCAAAATACTCTTCAGAAAACATTACTGCCATTCTGCATGTCCCCTCTCAAAATATACTGATGCATAGGCATGAAAATTAAGGATGCTATTGGTGTCATATCACCCCAAAGCAATATCACTTCAGCAGGTACTCAGTACTCTGAAAGAGGGCAGATTAAGATTCAATATTAGGAAGACATTCTTAACTCTCAGGGTGGTGAGACACTGGAACAGGTTGCCCAGGGAAGCTGTGGATGCCCCATCCCTGGAAGTGTCCAAGGCCAGGCTGGATGGGGCTTTGAGTAACCTGGTCTAGTGGGAGGTGTCCCTGCCCATGGCAGGGGGGTTGGAACTAGATAGTCTTTAAGGTCCCTTCCAACCTAAACCGTTACACGATTCCATGAAGATCATCTTTAGGGTCCCTTCCAAGCTAAACCATTCTACGACTCTACTCAGGTCCAGACTCTTATTTGAAAATGAACGTATAGATACAGAGCGAAAGCCAGGGATTTCCTGTGGCTTCTCTCAGATAGCGTGGCTCTTAAAGCACCTCACTACCTCACCGCAGAAATCACAAACACACATAAAGGCTCACAGAATTATTATAACTATTTGTATTGCGTTAGGGCTAGAAATCTCAACTCCGATTTGATTCAGTTTTGATTCAGTACTGGCAGCCTGGCTTTGACAGCAAACGTCAATGCTCAAAAGCAGATACGTAGGATAGGTAACTTGTAGAAGATGACACAACAGGCGGCACAGCCAAGAAATATTCTGTTTACATGGATTCTTATAACATTATAGCCTACAGACCAAGTTCTCAACATCAGTGTTACCTATTTTCTTTTTTTTTTTTTTTTCCCATCAAATGTTTCCCTCTTCTTTCCAGCAGTTTAGCACAGAATTCAGTTCCAGTTTTAAGGAAGCACGGAGTTTAAAGACAGCTCTGTTGGTATGGCAATAATAATTCTATCTCATAGTGCAGGCGACATCCACAGGCAGCTCTTTGGCCCAGTCTTTTCAACACCCTGCTGTACTTACTCTAATACTTTCTCTATGCATATTATGTTTGAGTTTTGGGGTTGGGTTTTTTTTGTTTTTAATACTGGGGTGAACATATTGAAAGGATTAGGCATTATTGCAGTTTAATATACCAATACCAACTCTGCTGATTATACTTGTTTACTTTTGCAGAGGTACGTGGAGACAATTTCCAAGCATTTTCAAATCCAACAGGTATCTGACGCGAACGTAACTATATTTTCGTATCTCGGTAAATTATTGTGGAGGATGAAACCAGAAAGAAGGCCATCCATTTGCTAGTCCAACTTGCAGAGCTTGCTTTGTGAGCAAAGCACCCTACAAAACCAATAGCTCTGTGGTCCACTGCATCGCCCCCTGAAGACTGCAGGAGGCTATCTCTAACTGAATTGGAATTTCTGTTATGTCAGGTCACGTTAGGTCCCCTAATGCTGTAGACTGTCAGCTTCAAGCAGAACGTGGCGCAACCTGACACAGTGAAAAACAACCCTGCAAATCCGATCTGAAATGATGTGGCAGATAATACACTGAAATACACATCGGTTTCAAAAGCAAATGCAGTAACATTGTGACCCTCTAGAAGCGACCCTCTAGAGAGAGAAAATATTAGGTGATCTTTCATTCTCTCTCTGGCAATACGTTATGTCTCTTTACACCATAATTTAAGAACTGTCAAGGAATCCATTGCTGCATGATCTCATCGACAACAGGTTAACAACAAAGACTGATGGGCAGAAGACCTGCTAGCCTCAATAATGTGCTCTGTTATAGGCATAAACACGCAGGTCGAAAGACTCAGTCCAAAACTTTGGATTCTGGTTTGAGGATATGGATAAACAAATCTCTACCAACACTTCAGGATACTTCTGAAGCTGCTCTTTTTAACTGTAATTATTGGTTTCCACAGACCAAACGAGCATAATCACTATGGTACCTATCCAAGCTTTTCTTAATGCTGTATAAAGACCTATAGCTTCTGATAAAGATAAAATATGAGAATGAGTTTATCATACACGTCAAATCATGTTACTTATAAATCCACTCACATGCATAAGCATATACACATTAACAACCAAGCATTCCTCAAACACTCTTTTAAAGGACGTCTATGTGGCCACCTAACTTCACCAGGATTTACAACTAATTGAAATACTGAAAAATTAAAAGAATTGGTTCAATAAAGGTATGGAAAAACTGGGAGCATTTTCAAACAAAAGCAAATCTAAAACGCTTTTTAAAAATTGTAAAGCACAAAAGAGAAGTAATCCTTTGTAGTCAATGCTTTTTGCTAATTTTTAGTCAATGCTAACTACAGATTCAAATTAAATTGGGACGTCCAAACTGGAGGCAAAAACTTGAAATCATGCGAAGAAAACACATTTTCATCAATTATTTTAATTATTTTTAAAGTAGCAAATACTGCAAACAGAGCAGAAATACATTGACAAATGTGTAGAAAGGGAAGGGTGCTTAGATTTAACATCCTCTTTCATGAATACTTCATGTTATACTTATATATAACAATTTGAAGAGCAATTTGCACATAAAAAAATAGAGTAAGTCAGCAGTGAGCTCTTTATCTAGTAGTCTAGCTGAACTAAGTCCTCTCAAAAGCTTATCAACACTGTTGTGTTTCTAAGGTTGAAGATTATTTCCATTTCATTAGTAATGTAGAACTTGCAAAACATAATAAGGCTGTAGGGTTTGATGTACTGAAAGGGCTCTTCAATAAACACAAGGGTTAATAGGAAACAAGCAAGGAAAAATATGTCAAATGTTGGTAAGGTTTACACTAAGCACCTGTTTAATATAAAGATCAATGCGCTGACTGAAGCTGTGCAGTAATGAAATACAAAGTGCCTGCCTGTCAACAAACAGAAAACTAGGGGAAAAAAAAAATTCAGAGATAAAAATAAACTTTTTCCATTTACTTTTCATTTTACTTTATGCATTTAAAAACACAGAAAAGCTCTGGAGATGAAAGTGAGATGCCTGCCTTCAAAACATCACTGGTCATTACTGCTGTTCTAGGAAGATCAACGTCCAAAAAAACATCTGCACCTGAAATTAATTTGGCCCTTTTCTCCTAAATGTTGTCTAGAAAGACACAAATACATGAGGAATAATATTTACCTCTAAAGATTATATATATATATATAAAAGATAAAAAAGCGTGTATCAAAACACTTTATGCACTGACAAAACTAATTCAAAGTGTCCCAAAAGAAAATAGAAATTAAGTAAAATAAAAGTAATTTCATATTTTAAACTCATGCTCAAGATATTAAATTCTTTTTTTCCATGGAGCAAACAGGCCCAGCTGACCCAAATGTTTATTGGCAGCAAGTCTGTCCTGTCACAACAAAACCAGCATTTCTGGAGTTTCAGCAGTTTGCTAATGTCTCAAGATTCCAGTGTTTCTGAATTTCTGGTGGACATAAATTACTAGCAAAAACTATTTCTGACTTTCATGAAAGAAAAATGTTAACAGCTTTTAGAGCATTTTGCAGCCGAGAAATGATCGAGATCTCAATTATTCTGAAATATGTTGTAGCTGTTTTCTCATCAGTCCTCGCTTGCAAGAAACCATCAGTGGATGCAGAAAACTGTCTCGTGTAAATACCAAAACCCAGGACTTCTTCAGGGCTACCACTGTGAAACTGGGAACAGACCACATCTGTTTGTGTTGTCAATTCGCATTGAGTCCATGGAACTCATAATGACCTGGGACAGAGGAGAGAAGAGCTGTGGGAAAGATACCTCTTTTTTGTCATGATCCGGAGTCATTTTGCCATGCCCTGGTCTCTACCTATCTGGGTTTGCCAGTGCTCTTCCTGGAGCCTTCCGATACCTGCCCAAAACCAAGCCCCTCCTGATGCCAAAGCCTTTCTCCAGCATCGCAGCACAAAGCCGAGCAGTGTCGGCAGTGGCACTGTCCTTTCACTCCCAAGGGACAGACGCATCCCCCACTGTCTAGGCATAATGTTGTTCAAAAGATGCTAATAAACAAATTATCCTTCAGAGCGGTATGAAACAATTCCTACCCTGATACATTCTTAATAGCAAAACCCCAAAAAATAAACCCCAAGCTCTCCTCCTGTATTCCCCCTTTCGCCAATAGACGCCTTCCATTAAAAAAATCTTCAATCACAAGAAGAAAATAGGAAGATTAATTAAACATTTGCTATCTAAACAAGTCCTACTCTCAAAAGAAAACATAATCGCTTTTATGCAGGAAACCTCTCTGTGTAAACATATTAAACTTTCAATCATCAGTATACAAGGACATTAGAGAAAAAAGAGCATTATTTGAAGCAGAATTACCTTCCAGTCATAACGTTTGCCTTATGAGCATCTGAATACAGTGAAACAGAGACCAATACGGTGGGAACTCAAAATTAATATGGCATGATAGGATGGAGATTCTGTAGTTATTGCCCTTTTAATGCACACTGGGTAGCAGAAACAAGTTCTCAATTATCAAAATGTCTTAGGGGGTGGGAACTAGCTTAGCCATCTTCAGTCTGCTGTATTACACTTCTTACATCTCTGCTGGGCACTACACCTCTTGTCAACAGCCTTAATAGCCGAATAAAGCGCTGCACATTACAGAAAGAAATGTAAGGGGGGAGGCTTTATTATAGTTTTTTAAAAAAAAAAACAACAGTGGAAGACCAGCACAGCAAGGCAATGTCTCTTCATCAGTGGATTGTCTCCTGAGCACTTATCCTTCTAATATAAAGAAATTCAGGTGGAAGTCCTTCAAAGTGTGATTAAATACACACTAAAATATTGTATTGCCTCACAACTTTCAAGCATCTTCCCATCACATTTCATTTTAATCTTTCGATTTAACATAGGACATATGTTAAAAGAAGCTGAATTTGACCTTGAGACAAGCCCTTCAGTTAATTTTACTTCAGTATCATGTAGGTTACAACATATTTTACCTTGACTAGCATCAGGATTTACAGCGCACCATTTCCAATATTTATCAGCTTGTCTGACTTTAATTATAATAAGCACGGAGCTAACTTCAAATACTACATCTATCAGATTAAGTTCTCAGAAGCCCTCAGCAAAGTCCAAGCATGAATGCTAACTAGGGTAACGTGGCCTTCCTGGCACTACCCATCTTATATCATCTGTTAATAGAGCGTTGACTGAACGAGAAGTCAGGGAGGAGAAACTTTATACATCCCCTGTACGGTGGAGATGGCAATACCAAGGCTGTCTTACCTTAAGAAGCCCCTGATAACCGAGTGCTGAGCATATACTGTGTTGTACGATGGAAATCATAGATTTTCCATTTGATATACCAGAAAGACAGAGGGGGGAAAAAAGCAAGAATATAAGAAAATCCTAGAAAGTAGTCAGCTGACAGTACTTAAAAATACACCAACTGCTCTGGGTCTGCCGGATACTTCAGGTGCACAAATCAACATCACATTACCCATAGAGCCTGACCTCGCCAAAATAATTCACCCTCCCACACAGACCAAACACAACACATTTAATCTGGAAAGCAGAATGGGAAAGGAAGCTACCAGGGCTACACGGAAAAAAAGTTACAACTCTAAAAGTTTTATAGCTCTTTATAGCTCTATAGCTCTTTTATAGCTCTAACTACAAAAACAGGCACTACCCACCTCCAGGGGTTTTTGTGGTTTTGGTTTTTTTTCCATGTACGCTTGCAAAGGTGGTACACATGGCTAACATTTGTCCTGTGGGCGCACAGAGGGACTAACACAAGAAATTGTACGCAGTTTCAGGCTTTATAGGAGCGTATCTTCATTGAATGTCATGCATTAGTCCTTACCCTCTGACTTCGTGTCACTGACTTATTCGGGAGCCTGGAAAGCTAAGTGCTGATTTGCAAATAAAAAGAAAATTTATTTGCGTTTTTATTCCCCAAAAGATTCACTTTCTAAAATTTTTGCCTAAATGATACCAAACTGAATTCCTGTTCCTACAAGTTTTCTCTATGCTACCTCTGTATTTAGAGCCATATTTCTAATTACACACTGCAGGTAACTGACATTCATCAACGTGTACGCGTATTACACATTTCCAGGCAGCATGAGGACATGAATCAAAACGCAAAAATGCAGCCTTTAGTCTAAGCACGTATGTTCACGGGTGTTGTGGGCATATGGGTTTATCCCATTTTCCTTCCATCCCTTCCTGATCCTCAAACATTACCAATTAGTCTCGGCAACAGGTGGCTAGCCGTGAGGAGAGACATGCAAAATCAACAGCGCTTTCTCAAAAAGCCGGCTCTGCTTTGTTAGCTGCTGTGACACAGCACAAGCAGCCGCTATCAAAGAGGCATGTCCCTAATTGTGAGGACTGCAGGGAAAGGAAGACAACCAGCTCCTGATTAGCCCCCTGATTAACGTCACCCAAATGACTCCGCCGCTTTTCATGTCGGGAGGGAAAGCTCACAAGCGGAAGGAGGACAGAACCGTAACACGGTCCACCAGAGTGACATTCGAGTGCAGCCTCTGAAGCAATGTGTGATCACAAAGGGAGGAAGGCAGATCGTTTTGAAGGCTCTGACATGCAGCCACAGCAACTAAAGCGAGATATAAGCCTCGCTGCAGAGTGTGACAGTAGTTACCGCTTCTCACCAATTACTTCTAATAGGGGTGGCTCCATTCCCCATCGCTGCGCGAAGCGAGTGGAGAGACAAAGACTGTACCTTAAATAGACACACTGACTGCGCCGTGCATGGCTGTCAGATGAACCACAAACGAACACAGAAGCCACTTCAAACTTAATAAATACTGATCTAACTTCCTCACCCTCAAAATAAAGAGAACAAAACTGCCTGCGAGTACGGCGAAGCCCCTCCTGGAGCTTGTACTTCGGGGAAAAAAACACAACCATTTGTTCAATAATCCCTTGCCTCATTAAGCAATTTGTGTCAAAGTGTCAAGGAGAGGAGGAAGAGCCTTCTCCAACAGGAACACTAACAAGTACAACCCCTATTATGAAGTAATAGTCAGAGTTTATTTTCAAAATTGATGATAAAGTAGACCCATATCACCTTTTCTCTAAAAGTAAGAATTCACAAGAGGTTGGTTTGAAACGTATGAACAACCAGACTTTAGGCTGGCTTCTGTTAAAACCATTTTAATAAGAACCTTTAGGGGCTGGACTTCAGCTCCATCCTCACCATAGCTGTCAAATTCCTTTGTGATCAATATTTATCACTTTTAAAACAGCAAACAAATCTAAACCACCACCCCCACCCCTGTATCTGAGACCTGAACATTGGAGAACAACAGAAAAGCTGTAGAGCAAGGGGATATGAGCGTTCCTTGGAACTTGGTCATGCTCCTGCCATTGGACCTCCAGAAGCTTTTCCTTGGAAATTAAAGTTCAAAGAATAGACACAAACCATCTTGCCAGCTTCAGTGGTCTTTAAGTACTACTTTGGCTTTATTTTGTTCCAAACTTATGACATTTCATATCAACAGGCCAAGTTCTGTAAGAGTCACCCCACAATAAGACAGGCTGTCGGGAAACTGCGATGTCTGAAAATATGGCTACATCCTACACAAGATTTTCTAATAAAAGACTCACTTGTGGATGCGTTTACATGTTTCAAATAAATAAACTAAGCATTAACATCACACATGGCCATTTCTACACAATTACCATAGTAATTAACAGCAATAAACACTAAATGTTTAAAATCCTTTTTTCAGATCATTATTAGAGTCTTTTCTTTTTCCTTAAAATAAAAGAAAGAGAAAGGTTGTTTTCCGCTAACAGAGGATCTCTTTAGTACATAAAGAATTAGCTAAATAAAAAGCAGCCATCCTCCCACCCAAGACATATGGGAAACAAAGCTATTTGCATATATTCCCACAGGTCTCCTTTTGCTTGCCAATTTCCAGTCTTTAAATCATTATTAAGGCAAAAAAATATAGCTGCTAATTTTTGTTAGCATGTTTTGCTAAAGAGAATACTTGAATCGATATCGGTTCCTCATAGCAGCATTTCAACCAAGCGGTATTTTTTCCAGTTAGGTGGGTAGTATAAGTAAGAACGTTCAGGAACACATTGATCTAAGCATCTCCAAAGTCGCTCACATTTACACACAAAAGCCATGGGTATTCTTATCTCCTAATTTTTTAATAAATCCATGACAAAAGAACGTCTCAAACAGCAGTGACCACAAATAAGAGAAAATTCAGCTAGGCTTTTTCTTTTCTAAACAATCATTCAGAATCCCCAGATGGTTCTCCTGATGTTCTAACACTTAAGCTTTCGTCGTTATTAAGAAACAAAGATCTAACTAGCTATTGTTTTGCTAGATAGCAAGGGTAATCTTTCTTCCGATATTAATATTAAAAGCCTGCAATGAAAATGCACTCCCCTCCTGCAAAGGGTCAGAGCTTCTCAAATACTCCCCCCTGCCCCAGATGATTATTAGTTTTGTAAGGATTTTCCTTTCCCTCAGGTGGCACTGCCAGCAGAAGGGTCTCAAATTTGTCTGGTTTTACTATAAAGTGATTAATGGCCACAGTGCACAGAAGAATGAATTTCATGAAGTCCCAAGCAAAGGAAAAAGCCACCTTCAGGGGAATTTTTAAAAAGTGAAAAAAAGTAGATGTTGCATTAGCCATGGCAAAATTCAATATTTTTTTTTTTTTGGCCGATCCTCAGAAAGCACAGTGACTACTGTAGAGCAAGGTTTTTTAAAACCATTTTAAATATGGTTTAGTCCATCCCAATCCATTATTCATTCTAATAACAGTAACTCTCCCTGACATCAGCAAGATGAGGAAGGTAAAACATAGAAGGTTAATTAACACACAGAAGGGATTAAACACTGGAACTCTACCAACAAACCCTGTCTCGAGCAACGGCAGTCATGAGTCCTGTGATTTTGTGTTTGATGGCTGGATTTCCTCATGTTTAATAATGTCCGATTAAAACTTCTAGCACCCTTGAACGTTCTGTCAAACCTTTTTCTCTTGTCAAACCTCAGGTAGCACCTGCTGCTGTTGGGCTGATTCTTTGCATAGTTTGCGACTGAGTTCACAGGGCAATCTTCTGCACAGCAGGAATGTCCACCACTCTCTTGTATTGACCACCTAGTTTTTTCAAAATGCATAGAATAGGCTTGAGGCCTCCGTTATATCAGAGCAGTTTGAAATTGGTTAACAATATCAAAACTATAAAGGACAAGCAGACAGAGAGATGATCTCACACGTGCAGAGTGTCATCACAGAAGCCACATTTTTTCAGGAACCAAGTAAAACTCAACACAAACTGAACAATTCACCCCCTGCATACACGTAGACAGCCCATTCTGCAAACAGTTGTGTGTGTTTCAGTCTGAGGTCATGGTCAGCCTTTACAGTCCTTCTTTCCAAGTGAAAGACAGAGCATTTGGCACGCACGTGCACTTTGCAGCACAGGAGCTGATACTGTTCCATGGGCCTCCTGACACGGATGGTATCAGCCTCTGTTGCTTGGAAGTGCCTCATGCAGGTGTTTCCTCACATCAGGCGACCTTTCTGCCACAGGATTCAAACTCAGGAGTCATTCTCAGTATTTTAAATAGGCTATAAATTCTCCAATTCCCTTCCTGTGATTACTCATTTATATCTGAATTTCAAGGAGACTATTCGCTCATTTAAATTTACACTGGTACCTCAGTACTTGGATAATTAGAGAATCATGTACATGTCCTTTCTCTAAAAAAGAAGGTAATAAAGTTTTCACCTTTATTCTTTATTACTTAAACCAACACAATTCAGATTCTTAAACAACAGAGCTCTGTCTACAAAACAAACATCCTTCTCTCCTTCCCCCCCCGCCAAAATGAAGCTGTCAGTTAATTTTTACACTGTATTTTTTTTAAACATACTGCAATGAAGTTGCTGAGCCAGTGAATTTAAGCCATTCCACCACTGTCACTGCATGAGTTAAGCCCATAAAGGGAAGGAGCCAAATCTCACTATTAACTTTGTCGTTTTCTTTCTTGCTACTTAAGTTTAATAAGAATTTTTCAATCATATCATGTTCTAAACCATCAAACGATTTTCTGATGCAAGTGTCTGAAGAGGCCCTAATGTCTTATTGTTCTCTGACAAAATAAAAAACATTCAAGATTTCTATTATTGCTAATTAGCTAATTTTCTGTCTGCTTCTGCTGTATAGCAGGAATTACTAAACTGGATCCAAAGTGAACTGGCTAAATTATCGCAATCCAAACAGAAAAAGTATTGCTGGATACTATGGAAAAGCCTACAAATACAGGCTGCGTTTCTGTTCTGCATGCAGAGATGGACAGGAAGCCCAGAAGTGCTGGAGAGAGGGAGAGTGGTACCAGAAGGGGCACCCCTATGAGCTTGGGACAGAAGAGGACAGTCTGAGATTCCACCAAAAAACCACTTCTGTCACCCAGTGACATTACTATCGTTACAACAACGTAGTATCTCCCTGTGGCCAGTCCATGGTCACTGAGAGGGTTCTGTACTTGCCAGACTCACACATCTCTGGGGTTCCAACCCCTTCTGTTACCACCTTTTAAATTTTCTTCCTTTCCAATGGTGCAAGTAGAATTTGAGAGAAGAAATACTTAAATACACGTGTCATCAGTACTCAGTCAACCCCACTAATTGGCCAATAAAGCAACATTTAAAGTGTCCCTCTTTCTTTGCCTCCCACCCTTCCCAGCACAAGGCTGCCCTTGTTATTCCTCTTTTAATACTGTAACATATTGTTTCGCTTAATTACAGCTTGTCCAGACTTAGGTAACTGCACAAGATGGGAGAGAATAAAAGATACACCACCACAAAGACTCCCACAGATACTACTTTGTACAGCAGGGACAGAGTATATCAACAAATATTACTTGCCAAAGGGAGAGAGAATGCACCTTGGGCACCAGAACTGTCATTTGGAGTCAAATATCTGCAGTCCACCTTATTATTTTTTTTAATTTATTTTAAAATTTTACGAGCTTATATATACTTTCATACAAGGTAATCATAACACAGCATCCTTAACACAGAGCAACAGGGAAGATCTTCACTCAAAATTAAAGCACGCTGCTGTTCCTTCAGCCAACAGGATTTCTATTACACCACAAGTGCCTGGTGGGTTATCCAGCTAGGTGTTGGTCCTCAGGCTGTGCTGACTTATGAATACATTGCCAGAATTTGACCTTTAATTATTCTTCCACAGCAGGGGGGATTCATATTCCTACTTACGAAAATAAATGGAAAACAGACAGTTCCTTCTGTAAAGATTCCGTCATTTGAAGGATAAAGGTGATTACAGAGAAGTGCTGGTTCTAGTTAATGGAATATTCCTTTCTTAACAAAGTTCCCTTGATGTTATAATATGGCGTTTGGAAGACACGATATATCTTAATTCCTGTTAATGGCAATGTCAAATATTAATATCAGTGGGCCAAAGCAAAATGACTTTCAAAATCACAGAGGAGTTGCATTAGGACAAATGAGATCTCTGGGTTATGGTCCGTAATGCAAGGAAGGCATTTTATATCTCTGGGTCTTTTTGGTATAAACATAACAATCATTCTTCCATGGTACAGTTTCTCTATTTTCCTCAGTCCGCACCGGTGCTTTGCCATGAAGATATTTTGCAAGATATATAAGCAAATAGTAGCTAGAGGCAGACCAGAGGAAATCACAGTCACATTGGAAATGAAATTCAAGCCAGCCATAATATATACCGGAGCTGAATTACTATCCTGAGTTCCCTTCCAAGTCTGCTATGCGACAGCTGAAGATTTATCCAGCCAAGGCTTCGATTCTTACTGATAGATGAGACAGGCTGCTGGGAAATAGGGACTGTCGATAGTTCCTGACCTCATAAGGCCTTCCAACGATGAAATAAACTACTGCCTCCAAATAGCGTTACAGTAGCTACGTTTCCATTCAGAGCTCCCCCATCTCAGGGAATCGTCAATGAAATTACTGCAAGGGATCTCCCCGCTCAATTTTCCTCTCTTTCTTGAAGCCCTCCATAAGTGTCTCATATGTTTGTTAGAAACAGCCTATTTGGGTCTTGATTACTAAAGTGAGAGACACAAAAACAATATACCCGGTATTAAAAGGATCTCTGTAGGACTCAATGTTCCCCAGTAATGAGACTAATCCTATTTACTCAATTTGTACACAAAAAAATAATGCATTATTTCCATTTAAACAAATGCTATAATAACATGATGAATATTAAATCAGTCTCCAATGGAACTCAGACATCCAGATTACTTTCCTAATGGGCTCTGACTCTGAATTATCCAAATTGCGAAGCCCTTTTTCCTCCGTTTTTTATTTACTTCTTCACAGTCTAATTGATGCATTTGCTTCTAAAATGATTGAAGTAACTCTTAAAATAACTCCCAAAGCAACAGATCTAAACATTAAATACACCGGGACATAAATGCAGAAGGCACAAGAGTCCTGCACTGCACAATTCAAGGAATAGCAAAACTCTGCCACCTTTACGTGTCTCTGGCTGGTAAGGGAGCCTTGTGTAGCTGTGGACAGCTAGCTAGATATTAAAAACAAGTTTCAGAACCAAGATGCCTAGTTTATAGTCACACAAATCTCTTAGCAGTCCAATACACCCCGTGTCTCTGCAATTTTTATACAATGGAAGAACCGGAGCTACCTTATCTTGTAGGATGATAGATTAAACCATAAATTCCTCAGATGCTATGATAAAAGAATCTCCCTAAATGGATAGTTTAATGTAAAGTCATAAAGGTAGCGTATAACACAGATGACTTCAGTATTGACTGAGTGTACAACCTGGGGTCCTGCTCTGAGCCCAGGCAACTCCAAGTGCTTTGACATCTACACGGTTGAGGGAGTCTCGGAAGTTTCACATTAACTACTTCCTGAAAAGAGGAAGCATCGAGATGGAAACTTGAACAGTACGAATCCCAGGTGTTTTACTGACAAGAAGTCACATTTCTTCATTTTCTACTATTTCCCGATTTAATAACCTCCTAGGCAGACTACATAACTTATCTTTGCATTCACCTCCGCCTGGGGGAGGTGGAAGGGGGGAAATCGAGCTTCGCTTACCCTTTTTGACCATTGACCCTTTTTTCCAGCTAAGAAAAACTATCTTGCTTTCCTGCTTGCCATTACAAAATAAAAGATTATCTTGCATTTCCATGAGGGGAGGAGGGCCCTTGTGTTTGTTTTAATTCACAATATGAATATTCCACAAAGATCACTGCAGTACAGACTATTTACAGTCTTAACTTGTCTTTTCAGGGAAAAAAAAAATTTTGGCTTTACATTCAAATGCAATCTCAGATTGCGTGAATCAGATCTTTCCAATTCCCAAATGTTGAACAAAAGGTGGTTCTGTCTAATAATAAACATTATGTATAGACAAATGTAGTAGTCTACCACTTTACAAATATACGAATATATCACAAGCACATGAATATTGTGCGGGAGTGGTAATAGCACATATTTGTTGATAGCCACACAATATGTAGAAAACCATTTTGACTCTCAGAGCTCTAAAAATTACATTTCCTACCCTACTTTTCCTCTAAAAAGATTTCATGAGTTTTACATTCATTGTGGTCCTCAAGATTAATCCCTTCTAGGAAGAAAATGCCTAATAATTTTATCTCTTCTCTAATATACTCAGTCACCATGCTTTACAAGCAGAGGAGAAAGAATCTTTTAGAGTACACTCATTTTCTGTTTATCATCCATCAGCAGAGAAAACGAATAGTCCCAGCCAAAGCGCTAGCCCCAGCCCATGGAGAGGTGCAGAAGAAAGCCAGTAAACCCACGAAAAAACTTAGCCATAAGAAAAATAAACAAACAAAACACAGTATCTAAATACAAGAAGCATGAGAAGGAGAAGGAATGAGATTTCTGTCTCAATAAGGAAGATAGTAATGATGGGAAGCCACGCCAACTCTTAAAATTGGGTAAAACAAAAAAAGAAACAGTTTCTACCCAGGAAGAAAGACAAAGAAGTCCCGGTGTATGAAAGTACACACTCCTATACCACTTTCCTTGAAATCCATACATAAATATATGTGTGTGTGTGTGTATATACGTATTCTCTCCCTCTCCCCTACCACTTTCCGTGAAAGAAGATAAGAGACTGGGAACTTAGTCACCAAAGTTCACTGCATCTCGAGATATGTGAATGTATCTTCTCAGAATGACAGTGTTACTGCCTGAAGCTCTACCAGGCCTCCAGGACAGACTTCCATCCTTCTGCTGTTCAGTTTCCAGCTATGCAGCTATCCAACAGTTTCCAAATGGACATATAAATATTCACTCTCTAACAAATGGGAACTAAAGACTCCCTTCTGGAATTAATTCCTCAGATTGCCTGCTCAAGTACACCAAATCATCCTTACATTTCTCCTTGTCATTCGCACATGCCTGAACAAACAGTTAAGCCTTATGCCTTGGCTTGAAAAGTCAAGAGATTCAAACTACCATTAGTCAGAGGAAGAAAGTCCAAGTACTTAGGACCTTCTGCAGATGACATCTACAGCTTTCAAAGACCTCACTGTTCAAAATGAATTAATTTGCACCCTCCAGTTCCAGGCTGCTGAACTTTGCACTTTCTTTAGACAGTGTGTGCTGTATTATGAAACATTTCTCTGTTTCAGAATATAAAGGGGAAAAAAACAGATTCACCAATAGCCACTAGCTTCTGCAAAGTTGAGCCTGGAGACTGTTACAATGAGTTGAAAAAGAGACAGTAAAGAATGCACAATGAGCGCCTTCAGGACCAAATTAATAATCACTTTTGACTGGATGACTGAGCTCAAAAACTGGTGGAAAACTGCTTCTAATAAAGCTTTTCATTTAATTTTTTCGTGAGCTTCCTCCCAGAAATACACTTCTGAAGTCTTTTAAAATGCAAACTGATTTTAAAAATAACTATTTTGAATAAAGAGTGCAAGACTTGTGTTTTCGAAGTGTCACTCCACCGCATTTTCAATTTCTGAAAAGAGCTTGCATCCTCTCTTTGCAAAACATTCTCAAACTATTTGAAAGGTCAAAGTTATTTCCTTAACTTGCCTTGAATTTATTTGTGAGTAAGATAAGTTGCCCAAAACTGCCCAAATTGTTTGTCTAAAGATTTCTGACTGGCTTCTACTACCATTGAACTTCCAGGTAGGCTATGATAGCACTCATCAAGAGTAAAGGCTTTACCATAAATTATCATATCACGCATTGCCCTGAAAGTATTTAGTGAATAGCTTTTATGGGAAACAATCTGTCCACCGCTAGGAATTACGGGGGGGTTGGAGAGGGGGAGCTCTAACTTCTGCTATTAGCACACTTACTCATATACCTTAAAAATCAAAGTACTAAAATTAATTTATACGTAATAATTTGAAGTGAAATTGACTTTCTTTAATTACATTTAGTGTCACATACTACAATGCATTACTAAATAAAAAAATACTATCAAAAATGACAAAAATCCATGGTTAATTTAAGTAGGCCAATTACTTAAAGTGCTGTTACAGTCAGAAAAGTGATCCAAGGATAAATATGGGAACGCATAATGCCATTTCTTCAATAGCTTCCAGATCAAATTCAATGTAGAAGTCAAAAGGTCAATTTTTTTTCCCCTCTGCCCCATGGCATCACGAGCTCCCCATGGGACACAGAGAACTTGGCTGAATTCTTTCTTTCCCGGCATTCTCTGCAGCAGCAATGATGATCATACATTATGTCAGGAGACAGACTTTCTTCACAGGAAAGCCAGGTAGAAACTGATGATTTTATATTTGTCTGCATTCTAGACATGCAGTATCCCCGGTTATGCATGAATAACTAGATAGTGCAGAATTTGGGTAGAATAAATACTCAGAGGAATCTGTTCCTTGTTAGATGAAAAGGTGCTGAGGCCCAGTTTATTCCTCGCTTTATCATTTTATATGGCAGCACCAACAACAGAGATGTCCAAGGACTCCCTCCCTAAGTCTTTGCTGTTGCAGACTGATGACCACAAAGAAGTCACATTTCTCTGTGGCTGGCTGCTTAAGTTCTATACATTTTACTATACAAACACATCAATGGCAATTCAGCCTTCTGTGCAACAGTTCCAGCTGGGATGCTCCAACCGACTGAAAGAACACACACAAACTCAACCACAGAGCCACGCAGAAAAAGCTTATCGCTTTCTGCGAGCGTCAGATTTGCTGAACAGGCACATCCTAACACATGTGCAGCTGGTTCAACACCTCTCAAGCGCCAGATTCCCTGTATTTGCATTAAACAAGGCATGCTCACTGGAAAAGCCTCTAGAAAAATATGGCAGCCCTAGTGATGCAGAAGCGGTTGTCTGGCAGCTGAGATAACGATGCAGGAAGCAGAAGATAACATGTTATACCAACAAGAATAAAGGAAATCTTAAAGACAAAGTAAAGCAGGTAAGATGAAAGTAGCATAAGTGCAAATATTCTACTTTGCTTTTGTTGCAACAGCCAACACCACACATCACAACTAATTTGCAGTTACGCATGGATTGCGTAAATACATGTATTTCTCCATTTTCATCACTATACCCCTCTGCAAATTAAATAATTGCAATAGCGGCCTGAAGAAAGGGACCTTTAACAAAGGAGAGGCCATTCCAGGATCAATAGCTAGCTGTAAAACTATTGGGAGCATAATTCCTGTAAGTTCCAATCAAGGGTGAGGCCCTTGGAGGTAGGACTCAAAACTAAAACTTCCAAGTAATTGCTGTAGGAAACAAAACTTCCCAGGAAACTCACCACACTGAAAAACAAGTTCTTTCTATATAGCAAGATTCATGACTTCAAATTCATTCAGAATTCATGTGGCATCAATGATCACAATTGATCATTGAAATACTGAAAAAATTGACTACTGAATAAATATTGAAAATAATATTGAAATATTGAAAATAATTTATAAATCAATAAATTTTGGGTTTGGGGTTTTTTTCCCCCCCTGTAGGAACAAAGCTCCATAGATGGATTTGAAAGGTCCAAAATTCTTCAAAGCTTTCTTCTGTAGAACTTTTATATGATGCTTTTCTTAAGCAGACTACACTCCCTTATTGACAGATGTCAATTAGAATGTCATCAGAATGTCAGATGTCATCAGAAATTAAGAATAAAATATTACAGCTCCCTTTCACAGGTCTAATGCCATTTTCATTGACAAAACAGATTCATTAAAAAAACCCCGTCTTCTGTCTTACATTTTGCAATACGGGTATTTGCACATGTATGTAGGAAAGCAGAGAGACTTGATATAACCACAGTGACAAAGTGTTTTTCCACAGTAAGATTTTTCTAGTGAAAACATAGCTATTACTCACATTTCTCTTCAGAAATATGACTTGGTATTCCTCATTGTTTTCATTTTCATATCCAGCTTCCAAAATCCTTCTCAAGTCCTTTCTCTAACCATAAATCTTTTTATTTGCTCACCCTAGAAGCACACTTTCAACTGTTTATTACCCAACCTCCTCCTACTGTGGGCAGCACCCGCTGCTTTTAACCTATAGTCATTTTAGAGCTTGGTAAGATTCTTTATGAAACTTGCCACACTACCAGTTTTTCTGTCAGAAAATTTGATTACTGATGCTTCTGCATCCAGGAGGTCAGCAAAACGAAACTATTAAACTTCCCAGCAGGCCTGTACACACTGATGCAATGTATGCAGAGGCACAAAAGCTCTCCTGGAGAGGAAAAAACCAATCCAAAATACATCAGTGCAGCTGTAGCTTCCTAGGATGACCCAACACATCCGACTTATGTTGCAGGTTCTTTACCAGGCGGGTAAGACCTAGTTGCACAGAGCACTGTCCAACAGCCATTGACAAACTTAGGGTCAGATTCTTCCCCCCCCCCCGCCCCCGGAAAATTAACATCAAATACCATGATTCAGCATGGGATTTTCATAAAGACATTTGAATTAAAATAATGCATTTAACTTGACCCTGGGGCCCAGAGATCTTACTGGAATTGCCTTGTTCCTGAATGAGCCACTTAATTCTGTTGCCTAAAATTTTTCTAAAGACATTTCAAACACCAGTTCAGTCCCACTGTGAGGAAAGTTTTTCATTCCATTTCACAGGTGGGAAAGGGAAGCATACAGGGGCTGGAAAGTCTTCTCAAGATGACATGGCAAAGAACAGCAGGGACAGAGAGGGGGCTCAGACTATCTCATTCTACCATTGAGCTCCAACAGCTCTTCCATGCGTCAGGAAGAGAGGAGACTTGTCATCTTAACCCTGACTTACTCAAATTGCTGTTCTGCATAGCCTTCATTTTCATATCAGGCAGCAGTCTCATCATCAGAAAGCTCCCATTGTGATCAAGGGGGAGCAGATTTCCACACAGCTTCTGAAACAATGCACAAACCACACACGAGGGAAGTGGAAAAACAAGGCTCAGTCATGAAGATGCAGCATCTATATGAACCCTTATCTTTTTGTGTACAAACACAGGAAAATCGTAGGATCAACTGACCTTTCCCCCATTGGTACTGCTCAGCAGGACAACACGTATCATCAAGAAGAGTTTGAACGCTGTGACTGTGAAGTCTGAGGTCTTTGAAAGGTCACTTTGCCAGAACCAAGCTATTACCCATTTCTTGCTACTATCCATTTCTTCACCACAAGTGACAAAATTTAAAAGCCGCCTTCTGGTTAGGTGGAATTACATAGTTTGTGCCTTGCTTTCACCATTTTCATTTAGCAAACTTTTTCTTTAAAACTTCCGCATCTTTCCTGTGAAATCTCTCAATTTCTTGTTACGGAATTTATGGCATTTTACTGGAAATGACCATATTATGTCACTGAAGTTGTTTATACAGATTTCTATCTTTAGCTTCAGTATAAAACAAAGCATATTTTATCATAAGTACAACAACATTAAGGGGTTTGTTAGGCTGTTCAGTGACTACTCTGTATTTATAATTGCCAAGTCTGTTACTTTTCCTTAACTTAGCCAGTGCAGAAATTATAATCCAAAATGTACATCTAATAAGGGACAAGTAATTCATGAGGTAAATAATTTTCAGCTCCAACATAGCACAGCATTACTATAAACACGGGACTTCTTTAAATCACGCAATATTATTTTGTCTTTGGAAAACCTGTCCGTTTCCACAAGGAGGACACCAAGGGATTGGCTGGTTTTTAAGAGATCAGCAGATGGACAAATTAAACCATTACTCAAGGGGATAGTATAACTTCCAGAGAGCAGGTAGAGAAAGACCACTGAGTAAACCACAACAGCCCAATGCGTGAAACTCTCTGTAATCATAAACGCATGTTCTTCAAGTGACCTCCCTCCTCACAGTCAGCGGTCAACTCCTCCATGTTGAGTGGGGAGGTGCTGCTGGAGATGCCTAAGTTCGTGCAACACGAGCTCCACTGGAAGCAGCAGAATGCCTGTGGCAGTTTTCCACCCCCTTTTAGTGTCGGTCTTACCGGTACAGACTGAAGGTCAGTCTGTGATAAATGGAAAAGATAAATTTGATCATAACTGAATTTACAGAGCACGTGAATTAAGGGTTTCGGGGTTTAGTGCTGAGATGTTAACCCTTTGCAGAAAGAAGCAAAGAAACACAGATATACTACTGGAATACGTGATACCATAGTTCAGTAACCAGGTGTGATACCAGGGAAAGCGAGTGACAGCAGTTTGTACATACAGCGTTCCGGGTGTTACCAGGGCCAGGATTCCCAGGGATTGAAAGATCCCTGACTCAAGCAGTTTTGGAAGGGTAAAGCTACAAATCGCAGATGAGAAACAAGAGTAACTATAAAAGGATGTTTGTAAGACATTCTTTTAAGAACTTGAGGGTTTATTTCATTCTTGGAAATGACTATTAGAATAATTCTAACTTTTTAAGCCCAGACCTCTGCTACATAGCAACTTTCTCATCACTACCAGAAGGCCACCAAAAGGACACCTACCACGTACATCGTGGGTTTTGCTTTCAAAGCATACACTGGTCAAGTGTTACATAAGACAGTAATTACACAGCAGTTTATTTGCTGGGTTGCCAGATTTTTGAGTCTACAGATTAACTCTACAAGTATTGTGGCAGGCTTCTCATACTTAAAACAATTCTATATAATTAAAAGGATGTTACCCTCGGCTAATTTCCCACTTAAAACCACCCTCATCACCTCCAATCTGCCTGTCGAAGAAACACCAAGCGACATCTCTAACAGCTGAGAACAGAAAGCTGCACCCAAGACTTTCAGAACTCATTTGATCTCAGGACCATTTCATTAGCCTTTTGGGGTTTTTGCTCGGTTGCTTTGTTTGTTTGTTGGGTTTTTTTTAAAAACCAAGAGTAGACCAGCTTCAAAACCAAAGATATTATTTCTCTCTGATTCACCATTGAAAATTTGTCATTATATAGAGAGAATGCAAATAAAGATCTGTTTTGCAATTGTGGAAGACTATTTATAAAAGCTAAACTGTATGCACAGACACACATAAGATTATTTTTCCAACTACAATTTAACCTTGATTTCCTTTCCTTGTATTCTGTTCATGGTACATCAGCACACCAAAAACATACCCCTCACATTTTAAACCGAAAGTGTTTGCAGAGTTTTAAAACATACTGTAGAAGATTTATTACAGATCCTATATCCATTACAGATCCTATATCCTAAGATGAGAGTGCTGAAAATACCACAAGTTAAACATATGGAAAAGTGTTCTCACCAGTTGAGTAGAGTGGCTTAAAAAAAAAAAAAAAATACAAAAAAATTATGCACACAGTTCCCTTTCACTCTGAGAGCTTGGTACAATGAGAGATTTCTTTTTTCATTGCTTCTTTACACCCATCATAAGGTACTAGATTTGCTTGGGCAGAGACACTTTTTCCTGAAGTTTCAGCCCAAAGTAAAAATTTTGCTGAAGGAAATACATCAGATGGAGGGAAAATGCTAACTCTACCTTTTGGGTTAATGCCAGGAAGTATATCACTGTGAAATTTAGTCCAAATGGAGAATAGTGCGAGGAAGCATGTGAAAAAAGAAACGGTAATAGTTATTGTGAAAATTAATTTTTAAAGACAGTACTCAGCTTTGACAGAAAGTGTTTTCTGGGAATGGGTAGAGGCCGTGTTGAACTTCCTTGCACAGCTACGTGACCCCTGCCAATCAATGTCAACACTTTATTAATATTTTACTGAAAAAGTGTGAGATGATTCAAACTTTGGCTGTCTTGGTAGGTGTTGCTAAGCAACTTTGCTGCTTGTCTGAGAACTAGTTTTCACAGCAACCTTTCTTTCAAACCAAAGACCTGCATCCACTTGAAACACTTTCCCCTCTGTCAGTGAAGAACCCAGCAAGTTATATTCCACCCCTCTCTTTATATTTTCCTCTCCGTGTCCCACTTAAAAGAAATAAAATTCTCCATTTTACTTACCATAGTCACTGTCATAAAATACTATGAATTTCTGCCACCGCAGCTCGGTGACCAGTTTCAGCATGACATCATTGAGGCGGACGGGCGGCCGGGCGGCCAGCGTGTACTCCTCCTCCTCCAGGCTGGGGTTCAGGTGGCAGGCTGTGCGCGGGGAGCCTCCCGTGTTGCGCTGGACAAAAAGGTGTGGGATGTGCATGGCATCCGTCAGGGACTGCAGGGCGTTGGCCGAGGCACAACCAGTGGACGTCACTAAGGCTAAGATCCCCAGGGTCATCAGGTCGCAGGCTGGAGAAGACAAGGAATAAAGCAGGTTAGAGCAAGCTCAGCAATTCCTTTGACCAACCTAGATGCTGAGAAGGGAACAAGACAGGCTTTGCCCTTGCCATTAACAGAGCCAAAATGATTTCTATCACAGTATCAGCTGACGCATTTCAGAGAGAGGTTCTGTACCTTTACAGTAGGAGACAGTATCTGCAATCCATACTGGTAAGACAAAGTTGAGGACAGATAACATTACTACTATCATTTCTTCAAACAGGACCCGATGCGGATGAAGATTACAAGCCTTGCGTTTCGGGTCATTCCTGATGGAAACTGGAACCTAACTCCCACCTTTTAAAACCCACTTCGCTTCTTTCACCTCTTAATCTTTGTTGTGCACATTGGATGAAGACTTGGAACACTGAAGAACCATTTCAGTTTCAAGGATATGTCTTACAGACCAGAGTTTTGAAGGATTTTTTTAAAATTGATGAAAAACATTCACCGCGTGTCTCAGAGCAGCAAAGAAACAACAAAGGCACTCATGAGAACAAAGGCAACTCATGAATGACTAAACAATTATTAATAACACTGTAGCTGTCTTTAAAAAGATCTGGAAAAGCAAGTACCATTTAAAAAACACAGCATATGCATTTAAGCCCATCTGCTTTTGAGAATAAAGCGTTAGGTGGGTTTGAAACGCAGGTTGGGCAGCGCTGGGCAGCCTTGGTCTGCTGGCTCAGGCCATCGGGCAGCTTCTCACATGGTTTGCTCTTCCCAGGACTCCTCCAGGTAGGACAACCTGATATTCACAGCTGGGGCTGGAAAACGTTTCCAGCCAAGGCCTCCAGTTAGAAACCAGCCACTCTGCTTCCCCAGGAGAGAGGCACGCCACAATAAAGCCGGACAAGAGGTGACCAGAGATGCTCCACAGCCCAGTGACACATCCGCTGGGGTGCAACCCAGAGCCCCTCTGGGCCACGCAGAGCAGCCAAGCAGGAATTTTGGCTTCCAGCCCCACTACAAGGTGACTGCCTGGGCACAGGAGAGAGCGGGCTGCGGGACCGCCGGGGTCTGGTAAGGGGGGAGAGACGTGCTGTCCCCCTGCCACTGACCCGTCGCCTCTCACCGCCGGTGGGAACCCACCGAGCGCAAAGGCAGAAAAAGTGAACACAAGGTATTGAAAGGATTTATTTTTTCCTCCTCTAAACACTTTTAAGTATACCTTTTTGGAGGCCGAAAAGTCAAAGGTACTAGACAGGTTATGAATAATTAATAGTAATTAACAGTTAATTATATATTAATATTAATTACATAAAGCCGCAGTAATTAAATACATAAAATTGTTTCTAATGCAACCAATGAACCGCTTCAAGAAATATCTTCTTAGACTAGACAGAAAATAAATATATTTCACTTTGATATGGTTTAACAGGAAGAAAATGTTTGATCTTCCCTAGGCAGAGAATATTCAACATGTACCCTAATGCAACAGAGGAAGATGAAGTGCTTTTAAAATTATTTCCTTGATGGTCTTTACAATAAACATATGTCAGCTGCATTATCTAAATTTACTCTGTGTTGATTATAGTTACATGAAATTGTTCTTTGTTTTTCCTGAGAGCTGACCTGATTTAACAGCAGGGAGGCATTACATTTGCCAAATGGGAGACCCAGGTTTGGGAACAGATTTGATTTCCCAGGCTTCTTGCCAGAGAAAACTGAACATGTCATACAGGTAATTTATTTAGTCACAGTAGGGGAGGGAACAGAGAAGTGGGAACAGAGGGAGAGAACAGCAGAGCTGAGCTATAAACCCCTGCAGAGATCACCAACCAGCGAGCTTCGCTGTCACCGAGGGCAAGAGAAGCGAGCCACGCGGGTTTGCAGAAGGAACAATTTACTTGCAAAGCAGACAGGAGGAGAGAAAAAACAAAGCCCTTTTGATGGGAGGCTGCCACCGGAGAGTCACTTATTTGTGGAATATAGAGCTGATCACCAGTTGTATCACAAGAGATAACTTCATTCAGCAGTTGACGCTAATCAAAAGCTGCTCACTTATTAGCAGCAAAAAGACCCGCGATACGGCAGACCACACCAAACGGGCCCCCTTATCTCCCAGCTCAGCCCACCAAACACAGCTGAAATATCTCAGCAAAGACTGTTCCAGTTGAGGCCATTTTGTAGTTTTTTGTCAATGGGTTAAAATGAAGAATTACTCAATACACTTCTATATTCTGATACTTTGTCGATTGATTATGTTCTGCCTGAAAGCATATGCTACGCAGTAAGTGTTATCTCCTCTCACCTCTCTGTTTTGAGACAGTACAGCAGGCCACGAAAAACTGGAATGACTAGGGAAAAAAGGTTTCATATTTTGTGAACTGCTTTCTTTAGTCAAATTACAGAACACAAAACACAACATGTCATATTTCTAATAGAAGACTTTCACTACATAAAAATACAATGGATTCCAAGCGGTTCAAACTCTCCACACGTGTTACGTTGAAGGGGGAGAATGAGCTTTTAAGCACGTAAAGAAAAATAGTATTACTTTCTACATAAGTAACACAATGGGGAACAACTGCATAACAGACTCCAATTCATTAAAAAACTCATTAACTGTTAAGACATCTTGAAATTACTTAGCAAGAAAATGTTCAAGAATTATACAACCCCAGAAGAAAACTCCGGTGACTACTTTTTTAGGATTTCCCCCCATATGCCTGGAACTTCTTGCATAGAAAGCTTTGTGACCTGAGAAAAGATGTGTAATTTTCTGTTTTACTTCATACAAGCTATGGATTTTCAGCAACAATCAAGCATTCCTGACTATGCGACTGAGTAAATCACTAATTCTATACGTCAGTTGCGACTTCACAAGCACTCGAAAGAACCTTCAATTTTTGTACATGAACTTCATAACCCCCATCTTGATTTCCTTAAAGATGAAATATGGAGATCTGAAGTGCCTTGGCTCACGTCAACCTATTAACGTAAGGGAAAGGGGATTCAAAACATCCCGAGATCCGTAGCAATCTTTAATTACTATAGTTGTAGTTAAAGCAATTTCATATTGTTAAAACTAAGGCACTTTCATATTTATTTGTCCTGTAGATACATCTACATAGATGATTTTCATGAAATAATGCTTTTAAGAAATATTTGGTTCCACAGATAAAGACAAAATGTTCTAGTAATTCTGCCTCCAGATTTCACCCCTATATGAATAGCAATAGTTATTAGTTTACTGTACTGAATGCCTTCATCACCATCAGGCTTCATTTTAAGAAGATTCCCACATCCTACAAACCATACAGTATGAAATGTGCGCTTTAACGTAACGAAAACATGAACATCACCATGTCTGAAGAATAAATCTGCATTCATCTATTTGAGTAGATTAAATTACATCATGATAGCTATTCATCAGTGTTGGCCTCATCAACAGACCATCTCTCAAGCTTATATATTTCCCAAAGTATTGATTAATCCAGTTTTCAGTTGTTTCAGTGAAGCATCTCTCCTATTCTTTTGAAGTTTTTCTCCCCTTTCCGTATCTGCTTGACATTTTACATCTTGAACAGTTATTTCAATTAGAGAGTTTTGCAAGACACTGTCTGCGCTCTTCTCCATCTATTGCCATGTTTTTTTCCATTTAGCTTCTCGGCATCATCTGTGTCAACGCTGGCAGAAGTAACACAGGTTAATATATTTTGGGCATCTTCTAACATCCATTTGTCTAACTTGACTCTTACATTACATCAACACATACCGAAAATCTCTTGTTCTGTGACCAACATCTCTAAATTCAGCCATATCCCATTAAGACCACACTTAAACCTGAAAGAGCAGCTTGCCCCCCCCCCCCCTCCGCCCCCAGACTGCATCTTATCCATACGACCTTTTTAATCAGTGGGACTCCTTATGGCACATGAGATGACGCAAGGATTCTGCTTTGCTACAATCATGTTTCAGGTCTTGCTCTTCCACCATTGCCTTGTGTATTGCCATCCTATTTCCAAAGACAGGTGCAGATGGCAAAGTCCTGATTTGGCACCATCTTCATAGGGATATTTGCATTAAGAGCTTTAGCTCAGTTCTCTCTGTAATTAAATCCCCCTCTCTCTCCAAACTGCAGGGAATCAAAATACTCCAAGAGAAACTGTTATCTTGCTCCTGGCAACATGACAATATGACCATCTTTCAGTCTCCCTTTCAGTGGTTTCCTATTATTCAGAAAAGGGCAGAAACTTGTTCCTTTGTTTCCACAATTATCGATAGACCAGCTGCCACTGTAATTTCTGATCTAACAATATATCCACCTACTGGCATTCACACTGCCTCTTCAAACTTCAATGCCTTTCTGTCTCTCACTTCTGTGTATCACTATAGCTGGTCCTACCCACTTTGGACACCATCTGATCACATTTGATAAACCCTCCCTGAACCGTTTTTTATTTTTACTTGAAATTCTTTATTCTTTTTCCAGATTGACTAACCCTTAGGAGCTCTTTACTGCACTGCCAATGGAGAATCATCCTAATCACAAATTACTTGCATTTTAAAAAAAAATCAGTTTGAAAATCAAGAGGTTGCTGGTTTTTTGCTCAGAAAGATTGTCAAATGAAGGAAGAGAACTTCAGATCTGGCAAAAAGAATGGAAATCCAGCCACACTACATATACCTGGTACTTCTGCCGTAGTACTCTGCAATGAAATGATTAACAAAGTTGGCACTTTGTTTGTAATTAGGTTTCAAAGCTACCATCCTGCTGAGATGAGATGAGGGAGTTCATGCTTGCCTTCATACTATTGTCTCAGTCAATCTGGCAGAAAAACAATTTTTCACATTGTTTATCTTTGAAAACCAGTAGCGAAAAAATAATTTAATCATTAAAACATCAAATTCCATAGAACATAGCAAAATGGGGGGGGAGGAGTCAGAATCTATTTCAGGAACCCAAATCCTAATATTCCATGAGATTATCAAGGCCTATAATTTGTTCTGCTGAAAGTGCATAGTAAGCAAATCTACCAACCGGCCTAATAAGCAAATGCAGAATATCATGCGTTATATATAAAGAAATGCACAGGGAACTAGCTATCGTATTATTCACATGTACAAAATTTAATCAGCAATTTGGTTCATTAGCCAATTTATATATAAACTGATACACATAACAAAAGTTTTGGGTGAAACTCTAGAATAGCAAAGAGTTAGGAGCTAAAAATATGTCAGTTCAGAAAACTGTATCTTTAATCAAGATGTAAGGTTTGTGGAAAACACATCCATAAAGGTATTCTTTAATTAAACGGAAAAAGTCCTTCTGGGAGGTTTGTCTGCAGCACTGAGATGAGGCAGAAAGGACAATGATAGAAGGAAAAAGACTGCAGCCCACCAAGCAGTATTTCAAAATTAAGAGAGTGATGATACAATTCCTTCAGCTAAAACGAACATAACACGAACCAGAAAAGTGAGCATTTTCATGTATACCTAAACAAAATCCAAATGTTTCTGCTGTAGTACACAAACTTCTACAAAGTTGAGGAACAAACCTACAGTTAATTCAGTCACACAGAAAAATGGCAAAAGACTATTAGCCATCTACATTTTAATTCTCTTTAGGCCTCAAAAGGCCTTTAAAATTTAAATGCTTTTGTGCAAAACCAGTTCACCAGGCAGACAAAATTACAGAATAATCTTATTAATATAACTGAAAATGCTTCTATGAAAAACATTGATCTATAGAAAGACTTACTCCTGCTGTTGGTGAATTAAGGACATAAAAATTAGTCACCTAAGCACTCACTCAACCTGATGCTTCAACTAAATGGAGTTTTTCCCCCAAAGAGTACTTTTTTTCCTTACTTTACATTTTATGATGTTTGCTGACTCTTCAGCTTCTTACTTTAACTGAGAAAGGCAACTCGTAATAAATTTGCATCTTTGGCACCTAATGTCATGCAATGCAGTTGTCCTTCCTTTGGATACTCAGCAATAGATACATTTTTCTTTGTTCTATTTCTATAAGCTTTTACATACCTTTATGTTCTGCACTTACACTATGATTCTTCGAATAACTAAGAATTTATTATTTTTATTATGAAAACCCTACACAAAGCTATAGTTACTTGTCATAGAATAACTGTTAATACAGAGAAAAAGCTAACAAATGTAGACAGCAAAAATCTTTTGTTACTCTTTTATTGCTGTATCACCTTCTATGTAGTGAAGATGAATATTTCTTACTCCATTACACAGACCTTCAATCAAAACAAAATGCATCTTAAAACAAGAAAGCAATTTCACAATTAGTCCACTGTGGTTTGATGCAAAAATCAAACCAACCTAACTGCCCCAACTTAGATTTGTATTGGTTTTGTATACAACATTTGAGAACAATAACTATTTCCTCCTTTTTCATTGAAACAGCTCTTCTTCTATATCTGGGATCAGGATACAGGCATTCTGAGATCCCACAGTGCTTGATGCGACTATTTTGGAAGCCACAGGAAAGTTTGACATAGCCTTACCATAACTCCTGATGGCAATTGCGTTCCCCCACTTGCTAGCATTCAGAGCCCAAATATGACGCTGAGTCTTCCACCAGACAGAAGAATTTCAAAGCATGAAAGTGTTCCCCATGTATAGTAACGCACTGTGCAAAGAGCTTTGGAGAGCATCTGTGACTAGCCTGGCCTTCAAAAGACAAATACAACCACTAATGAATACTGCAGACTCTTGCAATAAGTAATTAAGTAACCAGCCTGAGAACCAAAGAGGACAGACCATGCCTGGAGTTTGTCAGATAGATAACATTCTTGCTGGACTTCACAGAAACACAATAAAAACGAAACAAAAGAACCATGTACCCAACACAAAGCCAAAGAAAACTCTTAACGTTTGCCACCTGAAACCTCCCATTTTCTGGGGTCTCACATAAAACAAACCTCCCTTTAGGTCCCCCTTTTCTGAAGCCATGAAACCCACACTGGAAAGAATTCACGCTAAATCAGTACAGGGCTCTCTCCAGTTCCAGGAAGCCAAGCGCATCTTTCTCCCACCAGCTCACAAGCTCAGCAAGAGCTTCACAATCTGACATATACACCACATTGCCATAGCATCTCTGGACTAGCTGCGGATGCTTTCCATTGTGTAAATATGTATGATGTAAGGTCTTTAACAAGCGACTGCCAACAGCAATAAAACCTGGGGCCATGGTCCTTAAAAATCACAGACTTCCAGCGTCAAAGCTAAAAAGTGCATAAGCCAACCTGTAGCAGGATCATCAGCACCTACACATGGGCAAAACAATGCCAGTGAGGCACAGACGACCGATAACTCCATGAATAATATTGGAGAAGCTCACCATTGACCTTTGGCAGGCTCGAATTTTTCCTTTTACTACAACTATGAAGGACAATTAGCATTTGCCAGCAGTGGAATTGTCATGTGAGCCCTCTGTGGTTTTTGAGGGTTTTTTTGCTACTTAGTCTCCTAATAACTACCAAAGAAAAACATTACACTAGATATATATTGAAAAAACTGAATAATCACCATTTAGCCTTTTTGTGAATTCTTTCTCCATCCTTTGTTACCTCTTTTTTTCTTAGAAGATACAAGATAAGGCAATCTTAGGTGTTTTTTCTTAGCAACTGAATCATAGCAACAGAAGTAAGACTGGCCAGTCAGTTGATAAACATATTCTTTTTTCCCTTTAGAAAATCTTATCATAAATTGTATGGGTAAAGTCCTATACCACCTTTGGAAAAATTCTCTGCAGGCCAGTTCAAAGCACTTCATGATCCAAAAATTAGGTCCGCATCATTGCTTACATTTTCGAATATAATGATGCTTATTTCAGCAGGCCACCAGCTATGAGGAAAAGATTCCAGAAAACCAGTACATATACTCAAAGAAAATCAGTATGTACATGTATTAGTGTGCGTATCTGAGTATATGTGTAACCACTATATCAGAATATCCCTGACAAAGCAGCACCTAAAACCACTCAAAGCTAAGGGAAGCACTAGATTTTGAAATGCTTACCAAAAAAGAAGAAAAAAAAAAAAAGATTGAGAAGAAGTGCCATTAAAGATCCTCCCTCAATTCTTGGGTTGCCTTTTTATTGTTTTGCCAGCATTCAGCAGCCTAAACTGCACAAGGAAGAGGAACAGGAGAAAGGAGAGAAAGGAGAAAAAAAAAAAAAAAAGGAATAGGGTTTTTTTACTTATTTTTCCCCAGATTTTTCCTGTGGGCTGCTCTGCCCACCCCTGCTGATTACCCCTTCTGGAGTCAGAAGCTGGCTCCATCTCCTTTGAGTCACTGCTCAGAGACCGACGGGGCACCTCCTTACTGCTGGTTGACACTGGCTGCACGGGAGCAGCAGTATTTAGACCTTCAACTTGCCTTCAACCGTGTGCTTTACGACCTGATGTCTCACGGGCCAATTCTCAGCATGTATAAACTGTCAGAGCTCCCCTGACTTTACCACAACTGTCCTTTACCTCGAAAACAATAGTCACTGTGCCATTTCCTCCATTACCCCCTTGGCTTAGCATTTCACTAAACTGTCATTGTTGCCCTGCACGTGCACAGACACATCACCTCGTTTCGGTAAAAAGGCTGCAAAATAGTTTTATTCTATAGGACCTATAGCGAACAGACAAAATTGCATAAATCCATTTTCTGGAATGCATATTGACTGCAGCAATTGGAGGTCTTAAGCAATTTCCCTGGAAAAGCAAAACAAAAAGACTTCTCAGTGCACACAACATTCTTTGTGTCAGTATCAAGCCACTAAACCACGAGCTGCCATCCTTGAAAAGTTAACCAGGAATAGGAAGAGGAGCAGTCTAGACCGCTCTCCTGTTCAAATTTATGCAGATAAAGAAATTATTTCAAGATAGTGAGTCGTATACATTACAGAAGGAAAACAGTTATCAAAACTACTTGTGGTTTTCATTTAGAGTGCGGTAATAGCTCTCTTCAGTCTTTAACAGTCTAAAATAAAGCGTGAAAGTCCTCTCATACCAAGCCCACAAGTAAAACTGCTCTACTGGCAGCGCAGTTTCTTTTCCATACAACTGAGTGATGCCATCAAGTGGTCAACAAACGCACCAGTTGTTTTCCAAGTAAGCTTTTTGGGTTAATTTTCATTGAACAGGCTGCATTTTGCATGGTAAAGCTACCACCGTGAAATCAGTACAAGATATACTCCACTGATAAAAGTGCATTGACTGAGAGCACTAGTGACAGATAAGAGATGGCCTTGTTTTCACAAAGACAGATCTGGTACTGCTCTCTAGCTCCTCCAAAGAAGGTAAAAGTCTCCGAGAGCAGAAATAGCTTTATAGCTAATAATCTGCTTTATAGCTGAGTTTTGCTATTGGCTTTGCAGTTGGGTGGATTTGGAAGACCAAACCAGGAAAGACTATATAATGTATGTATTTTAAAAAAAAAAAAAAAACGAACCCAAAAACAATTAAAAATTTTTAAGATAACAGTTTAGCACTGTGAGTAGTTAAGGATGTGAAACATCATAGAATTTAAGCATTTTCTATTTTTTCCTGAACTAATAACAACAACAAAAATCCTTAAAGCAGCTATAGAGTACCTTGACAGTACAGAAATTCTCCTCCAGAATAACTACTTCTGTTGAACAAAAGGTAATTCCATTAGTAGTGGTTTTCTCCCAGAATCATAGCTTGGCATGATGTCTGAAAATGTGAATAAGCATTTCTGGTACTTTTGACTAGAGCATGGTTTTACAGAGCTACACATTAATCACAATGCCATCAATACTATTGTGAGGCACTAGGTAGGACTGAACCAGCTTTGAATTTTTTTTTTTCTTTTCCCCCTTCAACACTAGTTCTGAGGGAGAATTAACTGCAAGCCATCTCAATAATTCACGGGACGTAAACAGCAGCTTTTCTGAATTTGATTTCCATTCTTTGCAAGTTATTCCATAATTATGTTTTCTTTTGCCCTTCAGCACAGAATAAACTGCACTTTCTCACCCTCTGCTTCTTTCACCTGCCTTTCATTACAAATCATAACGATATAAAAGTATTTTTTTCACACCTCCATTAGCATTCTGCAGGGATGCTCGACTTTGCCACCTCCTTTGGGACTATTTGACGTGTACACGCCGAGTACTATTTTAACATCAGCATGGCTCAGGCTCGGTTCTGGCATGCACAAAAGGAAAACACTCTCCTGCCATTTACAAAAAGCAGCCAAACGGAGCAACTCTAGACAAGCTGATAAAACCTCCCAGTTCTTTGGTACCAAGAAACTCATTTGGATTCTGAGCAGTATTGACAAGCAAGGAACACGTTAGCCCTGCTTGACTGTCTAATTAGCAGCAGTGATACATATGCGCAAAAAGTGCCGATAGAAACTTCAATTTTGGGGGGTGGCTTCCCCTCCCTTAAATCGTTCTCCTTTGTATCATGCCTTATGCTGAAAGCAGGAGGGACGACATCCGTCTCAGCAACACGACATCGCTTCTGAACCAACTACAAAAAGATTCCTCCATTCCGCTGTTTCCCCGGCACATCAGGAGCACGTGCCACTCGCCGCACACTCCTACTCCCCTAAAAAAATTTAAGCCAACCAAAACACTGCCGCGTGATCTCTTTTCCATAAGCAATTTGCCGTTGTGCCTTTATAAAACGCCTACTAGAAAAACAACCACTTCAAACAACTGCAAACATCACTCCAAAGCAGCATTTCGTGCCCTCTGACCTGAACACTGAGCAGGAGACTTAGAAGGGAGCCTGTGGGGTACATATTAGACTGCCAGGGTCGCCGCGGGACGAGAAGCTACGTGTTACAAGACTCGGGGTAAATTCACAAAAGCCACCGTTACGCACAGACAGAAAATTCCTTACTCCAACCACCAGCTCAAGAAATGCACAGCCCTACGACTTACCCTGATCCTCCTCTCTGTGATCTCCCCCCCCACTTCAATAGCTATTCCTTCCGCCAGGGAAGTGGACAGCAACATTATCAAGGCAAGACGAGACACCAGAAATCAATTCACGCAGCCAGGGAAGCACGCCCGTGGTGAAGAAGCTAACTTAGCCAAACAACATTCATTTATTTATGCCAACTGCTGAAAGTCTTGTAGTGTTTATGAATCTAACTGTGACTCAGTACATATTTATAGCATATATTTATTGACAAGTTTTAGGGGTTGATCTATTGAAAGTTCTCGGCAATGTATCACATACTTGCAATTGCATTCAAGGATTATGCAAATATCCCAAGCCTAGCTACAGTCTAAAGCTGCTACTTCATTTTCTAAAATCAACTTTAAAAGGAACACTTTCTTCTTTCCCCACCCATGAAACACATAATGAATGCCAAAATTATTTTTGCTCAGTACTAAGAAAAAGATCCTGTCCTCACTCAGCATCAGTATTCCCTACATAGAAACCACTTTGCTTACACATCTCAAATCCCCATGACCACCCAGTGCTATAAAATGGATGGCATTAAAATACTGCAAATCTGCATTCTCCAATTTTTCTTAGAGCAGCTGCCCTAGAGTAAGTTCAGACACCACACAACTTGTTAAACACCTAATAAAGCTACTCTAAATTATTGGAGTATTACTCTGAATTTCTCTCTCCCCTTCAGCTCTGCATGAATCAAATCGGGGAAAAACATCAAACCCCACAAATTTTCAAGAGTTCTCATCTGAATATATGAAATCAGTCAGTTGTTCAGACGTGTTTAACACCTGATAGGTCCCACTGTGAACCTTAGAACAGATTTTTCAAAAAGTCTCAACATTCACATACCTCTTACCCGGAGGCTGCTTGAAGACCAGGCGACTTCTTTTGATGCTTAAATGAGATCTGACCACTTGAAAGTTGCTCTCATTTTGAACTGCAGGTTTAAATTTTTTTCCCACCCTTTTTTTTTTTAACCATCTCAGCCTCCATCTCTGTGCCTAAACAGATATTATACTATGCATAACCAGACTTACCTCATACCAGTGAAGAGGCAGAATATTTTTTAATCTCATATTATGCAAAATCGTTTAAAAATTGTCAGAATTACACCTTGCACCTCAGCTTTCTCTACACATGCAAGTCACTCTAGGGAAGACATCAATTTGAAAACTAATGAAGTATCCTGGGGTGGCGGACAGGTTTGATCGAGGTGAGTGGCTTTTTAGCTACATCTGCTGTGAAGGTACAAAATGCAAAGTCACACCGAAGGCAAATCAAGAGTCATTAAGAGGTGGGTCAGCCTCTCTCTTTGCGGGATGCATCTGCTTTTCATGTTCCTACCAAACAGCAACGCAGTTTCTGAAGGTCTCCCTCCCTCTCCCTTGTATTGCACACATCTCCCCAGCACACAAAGGCCACACACCAGTATGTCCTTGCTGCTCTTCCACATGGCCACCCATGACAGTGCGAGGCAAACCCGGAGCGTACCAAGCACGACTACAGACTACATGGCTCAAAGAGCAATGGCCAAGAGCAGAACACCAGTGTTTTGCTCTTTAATCTTGCTAGGGAAGAAAAAGGGCTTGCAGAGGAGTGTACGGTCTGCGGGTTTAATACCTGCTTGCACAGCTGGTGTCAACAACCATGGTGTCTTTTACAACCATGGAACCATCTTTCACGACCAAGGACTTGTGGGAAGAGACAGAACCTATCTAAGCAGTGGTTGTAAAAGCATCTTTGCCACCAGGCTGGCCAAACGGGTGAAAATGGCAGCCAACAATCAGGTGAGGAAGTGGAGAATTAGTTTGATGAGCAAGGCCACAGGCTGATGTACACGAGATAGACCTTGAAAACAGCAAAACAGGACAGAAAGGGGCCACACCAAGTGCACGCACACAGATACAGAAGGGGTAAGAGGACCACGTGGTGGATGGGGGATCCTCACACCCCCTGTCAGAAGCCAGCAAGGGTTGGTGCAGTCGCAGGGCTACAATCCCACACAGGTATGGTGGGAACTCTCTCAGGACTACAGTGCTGCAGTGACTACTCTTTCTTTTTCTTTTTTCTTTTTAATAGAAGAGTTTTATTTCTCTATTGTTCAGTTAGCAACTGCGTTCTAGGAACTCACAGAATTACTGTTTTTTAAGAGCACCTGAATCCTAGCTGTGAAGGTGTCTGTTAATGAAATTCAAGTTTCAGTGAGCTATTAAGAGTAAATTTTTAGTATTTTTTTGGTATAAGCCTTAAAATTACTTGTTAAAGTGACCCAGAAGTAAGAGACAGGTATATTAAATTCATAAGGGAAAAATAACCACCTTTATATAGTACTTCATTGAACAAAAATAAATATTAGTAGTTTATTCCACTAGTCTCCAATTCTGCCTTAAACGGTGTCCATCACTGATTAGCCCATCTGACTTACCCTTTGAGCTTTCTGTCCTCTGTATTTCTTCCTTATTCACCTTCATTACAATTAGAGTACTACTAGTAATCGGGTTTCTATGGATAAAATACTGTGCTAACAATTATAATGTTTTATTAGTAATAAGACAATTGATGCCACTACTAAATTATTCTAAAGCGTCATATTTTCAAAGACCTGTAATTAATTGCAATGCTTCCACATTTTATTGAATAATTTGAGGCAAATAAGACAGAATCATATACATGAAACTATATATTAAATTAGATTATTAGAAAGCCTACAGACCACGCAATGGAAGCAATATTAAAAAAAAAATAAATTCATCAGTAAACAAGGCTAAACTTACTAATCCAGAAGGAACCACATACAAAAGGACCTGCTATTAAAATACCTCACCTTCCACTAAAGAGATTGCTTCACTTAAAGACTCCATTCACAGCTTTTATACAATCCCTTCAACTTCATCTGATTTCAGTAACTGCATAACGGAAAATTGTCAAAGCAGATAGTAGAGGATAACTTGAGCCCCATGACATTATCTATACATAAATACGTTACTACACGTCTGCTTAAGTGTACTTAGGCTATGTTACTAATAAAACAACTGGCTGCTATGTTTGTGTTCATAAAAATCTTGTTATATAAAACCTCCAGGTAACTTTCTTAGTCACAGACTAAAACCAAAATAATTTCTCCCTGTTCTCCTCCCACAGGCTTTGAATGAATCCGAGAGCAGACCAAGGGAGCTACTACTGTGCGACGGTCGAAGGAACCGATCCTAAGGAACAAGCAGTTACTAAGTCATTATCACATGTGATGGGACAAGTAACACTCAATACGGAATTCCAATATCGCATCTTCCCAACTCTGTTTCTACAGGGCACTGTAACACCAGCAACCATTGTTTGTGTGGAGAGATAAACACAGATGGAAAGAAAATGATTAAACGGACAAGACAGACCTCATAACAAAGAAACCCGCACCAAATTCTAACTCCCTACCTGGGGCACGCAGGGGAATTGGTTTAAGAAAACAAAAAGATGCACCTCAAATACAGGGGCAGAACAAAGAGGTCAAAGAAAGATCCTTTTTCAAATATCAATTCTCTTTTTACCAGTTACAAAAGAATAAATGACTTATTACAAAAGTGAATTTCCAATCAGAAGTACCACTGCAAATGAGGATCTTTCTTTGTTTATTCATAGGTCACCAGCTTCTCACTAAAGGCTTTTACTACATCTCTAGGTGTGCGTTAATTATTGGGTCATACCTATTTCTTGGAGGGTATGTATTATAGTTACATGCTCAAGTGTACAACTGGTACAACTTGGTTGTAACTTGGTTACAACCAAGTTATAAAAAAAAAAAAAATATGCAGAAGCCAAATGTCAGAAAGTCACAGCAGCTACAGCCTTCTTACGATTCCCACACTGTCCCAAGCACTAGGGAATGTTACTTTGACAGCAGCACTCAAATGCTAGAGCTGCTAAAAAAATCAAGCTACAGCAAGGGAACATAGACAACAAAATGTCAGCTTTAGAGCCTGGGCATACTGACAATAACTATGTTAGATTCCCTGCAGGGCTAAGTGGTTTTTTTCGTTTATCATTGTATTATTGTTATACTTCCTCAGATTTTTTTCTTTTGTTGTACACGTCTTTATAAAATCACTGTCCTATTCAGAACATATGCTATATACACCAGCTAAACCATCACATTCTTTATACCTTTTATGCTTTTCTCATAATCACCAAGTTGTTTTAATAAAGTAACTTGACTATACGGAGGGAGGGGGTGGAAAAATCAATACCCAGACCTGATGGTACTTTGGCCTAGAAATCTCACTTGTCTGATTTCTAATAACCTGCACAATTGGCATTGTGGACTTTTAAAGTTTCCTGAGTCTCTCCAGAAGTGAGGCATTGCTTCTGAGCTTAGCTCTCCAGACACATCACGAAGGTGCGGTTTCTGAGAGCTCAAACACTGTAGTCTGGTTCTGCAGACTCAGTGGCTACTATTAACTCTCCAAGCTTCCCAATTTACTTAAAATAACCCTTTCCCAAAGATCCGATTGCATGAGCACTAGAGTAGGCTATAATTTTTCATTCAAGGATCTCTGACAGTCAAAATACATACCGTAGCTTTTGAAGTAGCTGCTAACACAAGAAACAGCATAAAAATACTAACACCCCATTTCCAGTCTTCTCAACACATCAGCCTCATCTGGATGACTCTTCCAGATTTACATGATGTCCTCAGACTGACGACTCATCTGTCACCCCTTTCTTCCCCTCTGTTTCTTGGCTAGACCAGAGTTTCTTCCCACATGCAAT
Organism: Chionis minor; assembly: GCA_013398295.1. NCBI lineage: Eukaryota > Metazoa > Chordata > Aves > Charadriiformes > Chionidae > Chionis > Chionis minor. The sequence continues at coordinate 1,000,136 of VZSF01011124.1, read as the reverse complement.
CTTTCATCTCTCCTTCCTTAAAATGAGTGGTGAAAGACCCTGCTTTTTTAATCTGACGACTTTATAATTTTATAATATACTCAATTTTTTGAGGAACTCTTTGCTCATCAGCTGACTGAAGTCCCCTCTAAGAATTTAGCTTCCTGCCTTAGAGTTTTGTCTTTATAAAATGATTTTTTCCTAAACAGTAACAGATCCTTGCTCCAAGGACCTTCCACAGTCAGAGGTTGTTTGTGGATCTTTCCATTGCTACTTTTATACTATCACTAAAAAAACTCTGCCAAAAATAAGAGACGAAAAGAAGGGAGAATATCCATTTTTAAAAGTGGACTTTCAGCTGCTCTAGATCTTTGTATAGAGTTCATAATCTTGGAAAGAAATCATGCATTGTAAATAAGCCAACTCTGAATGAAGTTTCAAAATAAAATGATTCACACATCACAAAACATTTTTCATATGGACTTAATAGCACAGCAGATACATTTTCCCCATGTTGTAAATTATTCATCGCTACAGAGCTCCATCATCTTCAGGAAAAAGCTACGCTTTGTTTTTCCCCTTTCTTTTTCCTCTTATCAAGTATGCTAAGGGTTTACATTGATTAATGCAGCCAGAAAACTTTTTCCCTCTCGTACCAGAAAGTGTTTCAGACTCTTCTTGTCACAGATCTGAATCACCAAGATAGGCTCAAACATTAGCAGTCTATCTAAATGCCTTCCTATTATTTTTGTCCCTTTCAACCTTTGCAACAGCTCACTTATCTTCTCGCAAATTATGTTTTAAAGCTCAGACCAGGACAATTGAATTTCTAGCTGCTTCTGTCTAGTGCCTTGGCTTAGAAAGCTCCTAAAATCTTGACAGACAGGTTCTTCGGCAGTGCAAGTGCACAGTTGTGCTAAAACATACTTTAGAAAGCACATAGGTACCCATCCACCCCCCATGCCCTGAAGTGAGAGATCTTGAGCATTTTCTACATTATTTATTATACATACAGTACTATGAATCACTGGTGGTTTGGACCTCATTCATCTGAATAAGCAACTTCTTTGAAATCAAATGGCATTTATTCCCTTACCAGGCTGAAACTATTTTGTGCAACCAGGAAAACTACCTCCTGGATAAGACATGTCAGCTGATTTCTCAGGGGGGCTTTTTCTCAGAGATCCTCTCCATCTTTACACAAGAATATTTTGATACAGTCCAAATCTACATCTTTACACTGTCAGCCTGGCAGACAATGACCTTGCACATTTATTACTCTTTGAAATTCCATGGAGATCAGTCCCATTTTATATATATATATATATATATATTTAGACTGACAAGTACTTCTCAGTTCTACAAGAGAAAAGTGATTTTTGCACTGATAACAGGGTTCCTAAGCTGTACAGCCCAAGGCATAATATATTTTTCTTGGCCACAGCACCAAGGAAGGCTGTTAATAAAGCCTGAAGCAGGCTTAAAGCTTGAGGGAAATTTAGCTCCTTCTTCTACCCTTTACAAGTTACATCTAGGTCTAACGGACGCATGCATGGATGCCCCTTCCTCAGAGCCCTCTCCTAGTGCAGGGTGGCTGCCACATACCAGACACAGCATGGACATTCTAGAGAGCAAGGCCAACATCTACTGTAAAGATACAAATTGCTTTCTCTGTTCCTTGGCCTGATGGCTACAACAATGCACGGCGAGATCTTACAGGTCAGCTGGACAACCGGATCCTTCCAGCAGGAGAAGGATCGTCAAGTGCATTTGAACCTAGTTTGTGACAGGGAACCTGGACAGCTAGGGAAAACCATTTTTCCTCCCTACCACTCAAAGTCCTTTCCAGTCTAAGGGACATTTCTGTGCAATGTAATGAAACACAACTTTTTCTTTTCTGGCTTAAGATTCTCCCAACCTCCTCAGACTTCTGTGCAAGCAAGACACAGAAGTGGTACACTTGTTTAAGTGGGGGGGAGGAAAAGGGGGTTCTAAATGGGAGGAGGGCCTTTTTTTTTTTTTTCAGATACACTATACACTTAACTGCATCGACCACAACTCTTCAGGTAACTCTTACGAGTTAAACCTCTTTGAACATCAAAACTGGATGAAAATGTTTTTGTGAGCAACGACCAAATACATCAGCTAAACTGTCATAAAGACTGCAAAACAGAAAGATTGTATAAATTAGATAAAAGGATATGTAGAGTCCCAATACGGAGTCTTCATTAGCTCCCTCTTAAGAATAACATCCACAATATGCTTTGGACAAAATATTTTTCAACATCTGTTGGTCATTTATTTATGCTTGGGTTGACAACAGAGTAGGAAGTTGGTAGCAGCTGAATTAGGCTCTCAAAAAAATTAAAAGTCTTATGTTCAGAAGTCTGAAGATTTCAAACTGACCAACCAGGTCACTCGTGATACAGAAAATCACATGTAACTTGTATCATATCCATCTTTTCCCTGGAAAGATGCATTCTGAGTAAAGACGACTCATTAACATATTAGAATAAAACTTCAGATACATGGACAACTGATGAGCTACCCATATAGCTAACATTCAGTTTATAAACTGATTTGAGAACATAGAGAAACGCACAGTGAAAAGAGAGGCAATATTTTTTCACAATTCTCTCAGCTAGCCTTGTCTCCGTTTTGCATTAACTAGAAAACAACTTTCACGTTGCGTGAAAATACCTTGTTCAACATTTGGGGCAAGATGCTCGGAGTCCAACCAGCTGGAGCCCACCAAGCCCCAGAAGCCAACACAAGCTTCTAGTGACAACAGGCACCCGGGGCGCACGCAGAGCCCTGTACGAGATACGCAGCTAAATGGACTCTTTGTGCCCCACAACGTGCTAATGCACTAGAAAGTAAATATGAGACCAAAAGAATAACTATTTTGAAGTGATGCTTTTCTTGCCCACAAACCCTTGCTGAAGTCATTTAAATATAAAGCTCTACAAAGCAAAAGATCAGCCACAAGAAGTTTCATACGAAGAATACATGAAACTTTTTTTAAACAAAGTTTTAAAAAAATGTTTAAAATCTAACTTTTAAATTTCAATACAGTTAACGCCTCTGGTTGTTTTTGATTTTCTTTCCTTATTTTACAACCTAAATACTTGCAAAAAGCAAACATAAATACATAATTTTGTTTTGATTCTGAAACTGAAAACCAGCAAGACTCAGCTTAAGTGTACCACACCAGCTGGAACTCACGCTCTCAGCTGATAGTATTATTCTACAGCTGAAATCTCTTTAGTACCTGTCCATCCCAGCAGTCCACTCCCACGCATCATCACTGGGCAGGACAAACAAAAAAAATGAGTAACAGCGGTTCAGTGGCTTAGATTCTATCTGAAGCCCCCAAGGAAAAGAGTTTGTGCAAACATGATGTTGATTTGCAGTGATACCTGTATATGGATGCATCCACAACACGCTTCCCATCTTTCCAGAGCGAATCAGTAGTGCTAAACACCTCTCTTGCACCCACCTACAAGCTTTCTCGGAGGTGTATTTGGGACAACGCTAACTCACAAGTGGACGTACGGTGTTTTTTCTGTCTAAGATATGCCTATAGCATCTGTTGATGCAGTACAAGGTTATGTTCTTTGCAGGCCAGTTTTTAGTCATGCCTAGACTAAAGTCTGCCATAAATCCCCAAAGAGGTCCACTTCTCACAGAGCACTTCATACTCTTGTGGGCTGATATGCAGGTTGTCCTGCCCTGGACAGGGGTGCAGGTGCTTGGCATGGCAGCCAGGGGCCATCACAGGCTCTGACAATCCTTGACAAGTTATTAGGTGAGTTCACCAGGCCAGAAGACTTTTTGTCCCTCTCCCATCACCACCAACCTTTCCCATTCCTCCCTCTCCACTTCATGACTGGGGCAGGACTCAGGATTTAACTCATCTGGTTACTGACCCACACTTGACATCACCCCCAGGCAGGCAGGAGATCCCTGTGGGTCTCGGCTGCAGTTGAATAACCACTACCCACACCTGACACTTCCTACAGCCCATGTGCTACTTCAGCCCGCAAGACAGTCACTTGTTCTCAAGGGTCTGCAAGCTAAAAAAAATTTGGCAACTGATTGCCCTCTAAAAATTCTGTTTGGGGTGAGCCTCAGCTGGCAACCACTTGCTTCAGTTCTTCGCTGTGAAGAGCCTGAGATCTCAAGGGCAAGTTACACAAAGCCTCCAGCATAAAGCGCTGCCTGGCTCCTTTCTCCGCTTTGGGTACGCGCCAGCTAAAATGGTGACTGAATCTGTCAAACACAATTCCCAGACTCTGTCGCTCAGAAACCTTATCCAAAAAATGACAGGCTTTCTACTTCACCAAGAATGCCAATGTTTGTTTTGAGTGCAGTCAGCGCCACAACAAGCACAGCACTTTAAGCCACTTACACAAATCAGACTAAACTTTTGTTACCTACAGGGTCAACTGGATTTAGCTGGGGAACTTTATTTCCGATCTCTGCACATAGAGAGAAAGAAAGGAGTCACACAGATAATTTATACAGACAAATGACAGCAGTGTCTAATTTCATTTGTGTAGTCATTTCTGTTTATTGCTTTTCTTTGTGTTTTCCTGGAGTACTTGCACGAAGCACGCAATGGCGTTCTGTTTGAGCGGTTAATACAGCATGAAGAGAAATCCATACTTGTCGTGGCATTTCAGGCCCTGCACAGCAGAATCGCATGTAATATTATTTTTGGCTACTGAAAGCAAAACAGTGCAGATGCTATAAAAAGCAAATGACCAGAAATCTGAATTCCTGTAAGCTATTTTTAATGTAAATAAATGTCCATTTATTTCTTGCGCAGTCCAGGATCTGCTCTCTTCTATTACAAGATAAAACATGGTTTTGCAGTCTTCTCTCACAGTCCTACTGAAAGATAGGTTAAAGATGAACTTTCTTTTGAGGCAAAACTTTTGGGAACCTTTTGTGAACTTTGCCATCCTCTAATTGTTCCTCTGTCAGGATTCAATTTTGTACTCCTTGTGTAAAGCAACACCTTCGCTGAAGGTAAATACAATATTAAATCTATCATATTAGCTAGCTAGGTTTGTCTAGGCCAGTCTCTTTTCCACATCTGTCACCAATACCACAAGTCTTGCTGAAGCTTGCAAAATTTTTTGCAGACATATATGAAACCAAACTCCTATTAAGAGAACATTTTTCAGAACACATTGTCATATTCATTGGCTTTTGTGCTGAAGCATGAGGACTTAAATTCTTTATAATTTCTTAATCCTATCAAATACAGTTGTGCATTTTCTAATTATCTGCATAGAGTCTAATCCTTAAAAAAAAAATTAGAAAAAAAAATCCTACTAAGCATTCAGGATGCTAACTTCGTGAGTTCAGAAAATCCTTGCTGTTTTTAAGCCTTGACTCTGTCTCCTATGGAGTTAAAATACCAAAATCCCACTTGCTTTCTCTTTCCATCACCATTTGCCCTCCTTCAATTATAAATCCTCTTTTTTTGCATAACAGCTCCAAGATTCTGCTTTGTTCCACATCTTTAATCAGCTTTCACTTCCCTCTGAATAAGCAAGCCCGCGTTGCGTATATCTTCACAAAACACAATCACCAGAAAGGAAAGAGATAAAACGTGACACTCCCAACACGCTTACACCGACCTCTCATCCAGTGATGCTTGGGCCCTTTTCTCCATAAACTGCTATACAGCTGTGAAATTTATTATTTTTCCATAAGCACAACTTCACAAGTCTCATCAGCGAGTGTCACCTGCCATTGAGTTACCCATTCACCTCCTTGTGTTAGGAGTCACTAAAGTTACTGTTGCCACTAGTCTGAATGTGTCACACACACATAATAATTCTTCCCAATTCCAGATTAGAGATGAGAATATGAAACACTATTTTATAGTATAGAACTTGTGGGGATTCTCAGCGTTAGTTTTTTGCTGCGCTGATCATTCGTGTTGCACATGCTTTCATGGACAGCTTCCTAAATTACAACGGCTTCTCACCTCCATTCCCCCTTTCTCCAGAACTGCTTAGATTCGCTGCTGGCTTCTACTGAGAGTGTTTGCCAAAGCATGATTTTTCCATGTGGTAACCCATTGGCCTATAATATTATTGTCTGAACATTTGGAAAAAATCCCTATACCTTAGAGCCAATGTCTCTCCCTCTGGTGAAGTTCACATTGTTTTATAACCATGTGTTTAATTGGGTAGTGCTTTGGGAAATTGTGTTGTGGCTTCAGCAAAAGCCCCAAGGTCTCGTGTAAGATCTGCAAGGCATTGCGGCAGTCCTGTTTTAATGAAGTTGCATTTGCGGTGCTGCAGCAAAACGTCTCATTCCCGTCCCTTTAAAAGATGACAAACAAAACCAAAAGAATAGCAAGCTGATTATAAAGCACTTTCTATTTTTTTAAAGATTTAGCAGTGACACATCTCACCACCTCTGGAAAGACACAAAAAGCAGAACGATATAAACCTGTAGGAGGACTTTTATATTTTGTCTACACCGTGCAGCTTACAGCTGCATCAGCTTCTGGTATGTGAGCTAGGTCGTTCTGAAGTCACTTGGACTTTTCTGTGCTACAGCGCACTGAGCGCTCCAAAGTGGCACAGATCTCGCAAACACAAAGTAGGGCAGGAGGTCTGACGTGCCGGTTAAGTCTCACGTGTTTCTGACGCAGAGTCAAGGCAGTAGTTACACTGCATTGCTTTCCTCCATCAACAGATCTTGCAAAATGTGATGGAATTCGAGATTCAGTCACAAAATCCACTTTAGCAACTTATATAATTTCCTGGGAGAATGACGTCCCAAAAAAGGAATGATTCAGGGTTGAATTGAATCTAGTTTGCCGTTACCCTTGCTCTGGAATTCACGGGCGAAGAATGCCTTAGAAATATTTCTCAATTCTGTACAGAACTTTTCCACAAGGTTTTCACCCTATTATCCAGCTGAGATGGAAGGGGATGTTATTCTTCCCAAGTACAGATCTCTCTTTATGCATGTCACATATAGGATTTACCACTTAAAACTGGAAATGAGGGCTCCTTCTCATGGCTGAAATGCAAGAAATTACCACGTACTGCTTATTGTCAGCATCAGAATCCTTATGACTCAGCTCTTTTACCCTCTAAGACACTTCAAATGCAAACACAACTTGAGGATGTACAGATAACCCTTTTAATGTGATGAATGATTTATTATAACATCATGAACTTTTACAGTGCTGCTACTGGTTTTAGAGGAAGTTTTATCTTATATTTCACTTCGATTGTGACTGCACCAAATTTTCTATTCAGAATATTTGTTGTAGTTCAGTAAAGTGTGTGGAGATATATGCATGTCACATACCTTACTATTTTATCCCAATACATTACTGAAGAATATCAACTACTCAATCTGTACTTTTAAGAACGAACTTTGAGAAGACTAAAAACAAAACAGCAAAAAAAATCAAAATTGTTTTTCTGAACCAAAGAGCAGAGCCACGGTCAGAGCTTTCATTTTACTGCCTCAATAGCGATCAATTAAAATCACTGGGCTCACGTACACCATCGGATAAAGCAAAGAGCAAATAATGGAAACAGAGCCCTGCCACAGCATCAAGAATTCCTGCCTTTGAAGAGGAGCACCTCTGAGTTTGCAGTGCTGATTTTGCTCTGTTTGATCTACCAATTATATCTTGCACAAAAGTATTCATTTACCCCGACAAAACACTCTTGTATTTGCATTATCTTTGCTAGACTGTCATAATGCCCTCTCCATTTCAGAAGCTCTGGGAACACAAAATAGAAAAGCAGACCTAATTTACCTTCCAGCAGTTGAGACAGCTTACTAGTCAGAGCTAAGATGAGAGACGTTGGACAGGAATAAAACCAGGACTTTACATTAAAGTAGTTTTTGATATATGTGTGTGTACACGTACAATTTAAAGACAACTGACTTGCAAAATGCTCTCCCGTGACCTTTAGTAATTCACTGGCTATTTGTGGGCTGTGCACTCAGCGAACATCGAGGAGAAACAGGGGCACTGTCAACAATTACAAAGAGACTAACTCAAAAGAACCCTGCTACTCCCTTTTTGGCATAGAAGAAATTTCAGGTAGTCCTTTAACGCACACACAGCAAGTAGCCAAGGGACAAGAGACTTTGCAGCCTTTGCTTGGGACAGACCAACACTTTAAGACAAATTTAGAAAATACATTAGATGTTGTATTCCTCAGTAAACTACAGCTTCTATTACCACTTCGTTTCTTACAAGTATGCCTAAATAGCTATTGCTGACTGCTGAAGCCCCTACTTCAAAACCTGAGAACACTAAATCCCAAATTTAAACACTCCTGAAATCACCGAGAAAATTATGATGTTTGAGTTGGGAAGCTTCTTTTACCTTTTATCTTCTACACAGGTAGATTATGGTCTGCATCTTTTTTTTAAAAAGAAAGGAAAACAAAAAACCCCATCCTTCCCCATCCCTGCTACCCGCCTTCCTCCCTCAGCTTCCCATAACTGAAATATTTGGTCAGAGTTCAAAAACTTGGACAAGTCCCAAATTTAAACATAACAGCAAAAGAAAAAAGGGCTAGTGAATGTACCCACTTCTTCAGGCTTGACAATTTGGACCACTTCAGATAATGTTAGATACTTGAGAGTAAAGTACTTTCTTCTTATTATAGAAGAACCTGAATGAAAATACAGGTTCTAGAAATTCATGCAATGATTCAGAAAAACATTTAGAGTAACACTTGGCTACATGATAAAATTCATCCCCTGTTCAACCTTCAAATGTTTTCTTAAATCTAAAGCAAATATTGAAATTCAATTGATTATATTCAATTTTGGTTCAAATGGGAAAAAGCACTATTCTAAGATACTGTCTTGAAACAGCAGCAGCACCTAACAATACCTAATTTTAGATATTACATTTAAAATATCTGGCTATAATGTAGGAATGAGAAAGTAGAGCTAGTATGCCATTCATAGTAAATATGCCTCATGTATACTGCTTTGCTGGTATCACTACGTATGAAACTGAGACTACCCAGTAAATATTTTTTGCAGTTTTGACAGTTGCTTTTCTGTTCATTAGGTACCCTGTCATTGCTTTGAAAACGCTGTTGCCGAGCAGAGGTACAAAAAAAGTCAATTGACATCATAGGAAAACTTGTGGTCTCCTTGCCTGTTACTTTACAGCAAGGTTTAAAAGACAGACTGTATGTATTGGACAGTAGTTTAGAAAGTGACATTTAAGTGGCACCATTTTTACATAACTTTTTAAAATCAGAAAAAAAAAAAAATCATACCCACTCCTTAGGTCTTATCATGACTAAAAGCCACGCACCACAGAAGAGCCACACTCGGTGAATGCAGAAATGACTATTCTGAAAGGGAATAAGGAGCCACCTAGCCCAGTACTACCTTCCTCTTTCTTTTCCCTTTGTAAATAAACAACACAGCAGCTCATACTAACAGAAAGGCTCTATGAAGCGGAGCGTGTATTGTGTCACCCTCCTCTGTGTATAACAACGATGCTTCCAGCAGCTCAACAGTACGAACCTGAGTTAGAGCTGCCTTCCAATCCACTTTTTCAGTAGCCTACAAAAGAACTATTCTTGATAAAAATTGATGAATTTTAAGTCCCTCATCATTTGACTTCCTTAATAATGAGTGGTAACGAGCTCTGCAATTTAACTGTGCTTTCCATGGAAAAGTACTCCCTTTTGTTCATTTTAAATGTCCTGTTTTTATTGGATGCCTCTTAGTCGCATGTTATAAAATGCAGGTAATTCTCATTCCTTAATCATATTTCTGTACCATCCATATTTTCATATACTACTATTATACTATTATCATATCTTTTCATGCAGCAATCCTAATCTATTGTGTTTCTTCTCCCTTACAGGCAGCTCCACACCTTTAACCATTCTTCTTGTCCTTCTTCTAGATTTTATCGGGTTTAGTGTGACCTTTGAGAGACAGGATCATCAGATCTGCACACAGAATTTGGGATGCAGAAGCACACTTGAAAAATGAGGTTGCGGTGTTCTCCATTCCCTTCCTAAGAATCCCTAAGATTTATTTGTCTTTTCTTACTGCCACCAAGCATTCAACTAGTGTTTTCTGAGAAATACCCACAATAGATGCAAGATCTCTTTCCTGAGTGGCAAGAACAGTTTTAGAATTTACTACCGCATACAGGAACGCATATATGTTCTGTGCAGAAACACACACAAAGCATATTGCAGCAGGAAATGTTTCTTGACAGCCCCACAATACTAAGGAAACAAAATACGCCAGGAAAAAAAAAAAAACAAAAAAAAAAAACACAACAACAATCTGTCATACCACATCAAAAGAACAACTGAACTATATGCATCTACCCACCCCTAACGTCTATTCCCTCAAAAACGATGATTATTCATAAAAGTGCACAGAGGGAACTTCTTTCCTGCTTTTGGCAGCCTGAAAACAGGAGGACACGCATTTGCACATTTGGTGTTTGGCCAGCGTCCAAAAAAGAAGTCAAATGCAGGTATGTCCTCACCAGCTAATAGGCAGGTCACCATCAAACACTTCTCCCACCACACAACACGCGTGTTGCAGGCGGTCATCCACGTAGCCAGGAGTCTGTCACTGCTTTTATACTGCTCCAACAGAAACAGCACCTCAGATCAAAGAGGTAAATAAGTGGCTTTTTCAGCCATTAGCAAGCCTACAGGGGGTAGGGACCACGAGGCCAGTTTACAGCCTGACCCAGAGTACCCTGTGACCCCTGCAAGTTGCTGCACATAGCACGTGAGCTTTTCAGCTTCAGGCCCTTTCGGGGCAGCACAAGAAGAAGTTGGGTGAGGGCTGTTGTCCAGAGCTCTCGGTGAGCACACTGCACGCCAACACGTCTGCCTGCACACAGCCACGCTCTGGCTGGGGGCTTCTGCATCTGGGCTAATTGTTTTGTGTTATCTTCCTGTGTATCTTTATTACGTTCATCTAAACCCAGGAGGGTAACAACAGCACACGTGACAACGGGGATGAACACACCTATTAACAAGCGCTTGATAGATACATCGGAGAGAGCAGGCATGAACGCCTTTCTTAGAAACATGGGAAGAAAAAATATATTCTGTAGGAACGCAGAACAATTACATTCTTTCAGACTCTAGTAACTGCAAATAAATACGACTATGTTCCTTCAAAGAAAAATATTTCTGTGCTACATTTATATTCATATTTTTCAGAAAACACGGGGAACATCTTTACCTGTCTTGGTGAAATCAAACAGCATATTATGAGGCACCAGAAGCTATTTCCTTGCCAGGTTTTCCATTTGTGTTTTCTGATTATCTGGGTGTTTTTTCATTTGCACCCAATTGAGCACTGCTACATCACCAGTTCCTCTGTACTGACCTGCTCATCTGCTGCAATAACTTTTTTGTTTTCCAGTTGGTGATTCCATCTCCTAGCATCTATCATCCTGTTTTGGTACTTTATTCAATTTTACAAACTTGCCACTGCAAATTATTTGCACAAATGGAGAGCGATTTCTCTTTATATTAGCTCTCTTGTCCTTAAGACTTGCTCCAGCAACGCACTCGGCAATGCTGGGGCAAATGGTGGAAAGGGACGGCACAACCACAAGCGGGAACTAATGAACTCAAGGAGAAATACACACTGGCAAAAGTAATACTCCTTTTACAAGGCACAGGAAACCAAGAAAGCTTATCTTACTCCTAGCCATCTTGGAAAAACATTTCCTTAACCTATTTCATAATCGGTACTTGCAGCATAAATCCTCCATTATCCACAGTTAATTTAAAGAAGAGAAAAGAATAGTGGGAGACTGTGTTGTTTCAAATAAATGAAAAATTACACTGCAGCAGCAAACAACTACAGAGGCTTGTTTTCAACATCAGAAAGATGCACGATCCGAGCAGGATCTGAGGAATGGGCTATATGTAATCTTGGTGCCTTCAATTTCTGTTCATCTGTTGAAGCATTCCTATTAAACGGACTTTATACACTCCCTAATTCAAAAAATGCCAAGAAGTTAATTTAATCCTCAAAGCGGATACTATCAGAAGACGCGTGTCTTGTGCTGTAAATAGGTAATGGAAAAAGTGTTCTAGATTCAAGAACATAAAATTACAGGTTTTTCCCATAATGTTAGTTTCTTACACTTCCCTACATCTGTTTTGTACATATTACACACTTTCCAAGCAGCACAAAAATTCATACTCTAACAGATGTAGCTGGAGGCCTGGCAGATACTTCTTATCTCCAGCCAACCTTTTAACCTTAACCACGTTATCACCCCTCTTTCAAGGGGTTTAAAGTACTTTTTGAAACACTTCTTCATTTGTTTCAGAAGCCTGAATTGCTCCACATTTGAAGTTCAGGAAAGCCAAATTCTCCCTCTGAGCAACGTGATCTGTACGTATGTTTGCTTTTCCTTACTGAAACAGCATCTCAAGAGCATCTGGTTTAACTCATATGTTGCCCATCAGGGGTCAGCCGGATTCGTATCGCCAACAACTCACGATACCCCTGTACTTCAACGCTACTTCAAAAAAGGAGATGGCCAGCAGAAAGAAAACAGCCTTTGTCTTTCAGGAGCTTCATTTGTCCAACTTACCAAGAACAGGCTGAAAAGTTAGTCAGGCTTTATGGCTGTCTTGCTCACAGGTGATACCTGCCTACAGGGCTACAGATGGGGCTGTATGAAGAAGCACTAGCTGGAGGAGCAGGAGGTAGATGGAGACAGGCTGAACGATGGCTCCTATCCAGGGAGGGATGAGGACTGTATAGATGATACCCAAAGGACACAGGGGTTGCCGTAGATTCCAGATGCTGTGCCGTAAAACGCAGTCATTCACAGCTGCGTGAGCCTCATTCAAGAAAACCACCAGTTACATTTTTAACTAACTGCGCGCGTGTCTTTGGACGCTTGTAGCGATCCGTCTCATATCGGTATTTAGAAGGTTTATTACGTTTATTCATAAAAAAGCATTCATTTTTAAGTCTTGCTCCCATTAATGCTAGTCAGTTGTTTTCCATCTTTGCAAGAAGGTTTTCCAGTGGAGGGATGGGACACTGGAAATTTCACAAGCAGTATGGTAGCACAACCAACATCACTTTGGCTCATTTCGCCACCTTTTCTGAAAGGCTGAGCAGTCACTCAGGACCCCCCTGCCTGTGCCTGTGGACAGTTGACTAAAACTCAGTGGTACAAGTTTTTTTTCCCCTAGTTGAGGGAAATAAGGGAGTGACAGCAACAATTGTAAGACGAATGCCCTGTTGAGGGGTCTACAATGAACAAGAGTAGAAAAAGAGTAAGTTGGAATGAAATTACAAGAAACGCTTTGAAAGCCAGATTAAACTAATTTGGTCTGGAAAAATGTTTCATTTCAGTTTTCAAAACTATGTCATATTTGGAATAAGTCTTGCATCAATAGTATTTAAAAATATATTTTAGATGGGCTTTTTATGATGACACTTCATAAGCAACATTTAACAACACTTATAAATTATATATTTAAAATTGCTGCTGCTTTAAAATAGTTATGATAAAGTGGGGATGGCGGTGGTTTGGTTTGGTTCTCTCCCCTCCCACCCCCGCCAAGTCATTATCCTTCTGCCACTGAGCACACCAGCATATTTTCAACCAAAAAAAGTAAAATGAGGATGTAATAGATCTTGTGGAATCACCGCTTCTTGATTATGAGTAGTTTCAGTTGCAACAACTCCACTGCCTATAGCAGGGCAGAAATCATCTAGTTATCAAAGCAAAAGCAGCAAAATGCATAAATGCATACCCGTGCAAATAAAAATTTAGAGCAACGTTTCTAGAACTCAACCTCTTTAAGAAACCTGTAGCTTTAGGAGTACAATTAGAGGCACCATAAAAAGCAGCTGATATTCAGGCAGGAGGTCATCTGCACATTTTTTAAGTGAGATTTTTCCACAGGAAGTCTGGAAGCGACAGTCTTAAGGGTAGGTGGACTAAAGGCCTCTGGAGGAATTCCCAGCTCACTGCAGCTTGAGAATGTCCCCAGAATACTCGAGGCAGAGGCGGTTACCCTGGACCCCCACGTACACGCCGAGGGCTAGACAAGGCTGTTTATCAGCGCAGAGGCGGCACAATCACGTCCCCGCTTCCTGCGGTCTCCACAGCGACAGCACATTTCTGTGCTCTGCCCACCTCTTTTCCAACCAAAGATGCAACTTTTAGCTGTGATAACAGTCAAAAATTCCACCAGATCTGGGGAAAGGCTACACGCTGTTGTTCTCAGTCTTTAAGATATCAAATACCTGACCAAAAAATTTCAAAAATTACACTGGGTGGGGGGCACAAATTTCTGGCTGTTATATGCAGGTGGTCAGAGTAGATGGTGAGCAAGACTTTGATGATATTAAAACGAGGAGATGGCAGTATGCTCTTCCAGGTTCCACTATAGGAATCCTGAACTCAGTAATACTTACATATCCCAAAATGAGCTAGATTAAATTTACCGCCACGTCAATATGCAGCTGTCACTCATCAGTTGGTACAATCAAAAGGAGACAATAATAACATAAAACAATAATATAAAAACAATAATAGTACTCTCCCCTTTAAAAACCTGACATCTTCATTTCACTAGCTAGAAAATGACTACAATAAATTTAAAGATCCATGGTTTTTAAGGCCAGAAAGATATTACAGTCATCTAGTTTGAGCTGCTGCATCATATTGCTATGAAATGTTATCAAATGACTCTCACATCAAGTCTAGAGCTTCTAAGGATTCACCACATGCTCAGCTTCACTGATCCAATATTTTATCAGTCTTACTATTTCAGAAAGTCTCTTCTGTTCCAGCTTCAATGTTTCCTACCTTCAGACTCTCCATTCGTAAAGGCTTTTTTCTACAAGAGTACAGAGCGCCTTACTAACAGAAAAATTGTCTCAAAGTCACTACAGAAAGATTGTCAAACTTCTCTTTTCTGAACCAAGGGAACCTTTTTTAATTTCTTAGAAGAGAAACAGATGTCAAATCAACCTTGTACTTCTTTACTGAACATAGCAACTTGCCCATATCCTTTATAAAGCCCACACAACTGAGCCACACAGTATTTTAAGACCGTTTACAGTAACACAGTGGAACTACTTCTGTTACTCAGTATTCTGCTCTCATACCTGCTACGAATCTCTAAGAGCTTATATTTAGAAGTCACAGAAGGTAATGACCTATATTGTTTACTAACTCACAACTCCTCAAAACTCCTTATCTTATGCAAGTACACTACACATCCTGTATTTTTAGAAACATAAGCTCACATCACTTAATACGATCACAGAACAGAAATGCTCTTTGCAACACCAGTAAGGTATAGCTAAATATCAGCCCAAATCACAAATCTTTAATTAAGATATTTGCAGCAATTCCCAATGTAATTTACCTGAAAATAATTTCTCTATAGATGTTGCAGTTTCATGTGTAACCTAGAATAACAGTCAATATAAGAACTATACAAATAAAAGTTAACTCATTCTTAGTAAATTAAGTTATTAAATTTCTTTTATCAAATCCTAATTATTCTTTCAACCTTGTTGATGTCATCCATACCGAGCTATGGAGAACTTGTGATTAGTCACACTAGTAACTCACTGATATCAGATGCCACTCCATTTAGGTGAGCAGAGAACAGAAGACTAGAGCAAACACATTTTTAACCAATGTGCTATCATTTCACTTCTTAATGATTCCTCCCCTTCTTTACTGATACATTAAAAATTATTCAAGTCCAATGAAACTGCAGTTGGTCGGTACTCTCCCAAGATAAAAATTCTAAGCAGGGTGTTATGTACAGGTAGGCATCTGAATTATGAAAACCTAAGTCACTATTTTCCCACTCTACGTCTGGATTTACGCATCTCCAGACTTCAAATACTGATTAGCTTCATCTTTCAGTAGCACCAGCATCCATCAGTCAGAGGGAAACTAGGTAAGTGCGAGAAATGCCAAACTCGCTTTGTCCATAGTTCAGAAAGGATGTGACCAGACATTCTAATCTATAGGATGATCAAAGACCTCCAAAACCTCAAAGACAAGGTTGCGTGCTCCTAGAACCTATAGTCACAACTCAGCAGGTCTGCAAATATTAATTAGGATACAACACAGGAAGGGGTCAACCTCATAAAATACAAAGAGAATTAATACACAGTGACCTTGCCATTTTCTTCAATTTGATTATACATACACTACCAGAGGAGGACTTCACGTAGCGCATCTTATTGATACCAACTTTGTCAAACATCTCTTGCGGAAAGAGTGTTAAACCCAAAATGCATTTATTCAGACAGAAAACATAAATATTTAATTGTATATTAAAGACGGCATGAGTGGTTTTTTTTCTGTTGATGTTGTTATTACTTGTTTCCTACTGACTCTATATTTATCAGCGTTGTTCATCCATAATATTAAAAAAACCTCCAAGTGAACAGTAGTCCTTGCACTTTCCGTCCTCACAGCCTACTACGCCTCTGCTGGCTCTAACTTATGTATATAGTTTATACTCACGGGTTCCATGGGGTTGGCCTGGCAAACGCTCATTTGCCCTTGGGAGCAGCATTTCAGGGTCCCAAAGAGGGAGCACGGAGGACTTTGTGTGACATCCACCGCCATTTCAGCTCCGCAATACAATTCCCTCAGACAACAAGCACACCTGCCCAAAACTCCTTTGGAGAAGAGACATTTCACCACCAGTTGATGCCAGGGCCAGGTAGTGTATCTACGGGTGGGCCACCACAATCCTTGTATTGAAAGCAAAGTTCTCTTTATTAAATGGGAACATCAAAACATATATTAATGATGAGATTAGAAGGCCAAATCGATTCCTCCCTCCCTCTGGGTGCGTTGAGGGCGATTTTTTTTTAGTGGTGGTGGGGGGGGGGGTTGTTTGGCTTAGNTTTATAGTTACAAAACATTTTAGGGGATTTAAAAAAAAAAAAAAAGTTTTACAAATAGCATCTTAGTCTTTGAAGCCACACTTTCATGGATAGGGCTCTTCCAAACAGCAGTCTGCTAAGCAATTAAATCTTGCAAGAGCTCTTGGGCCAACTCTTTGGAGACTACAACTACACCTCTCCTAGGCAGCGTATTTCAGCGGTGCTGACTACCCCTCTCCTCACACATCAGAGTACAATTGAGAAAGGGAGCGTTTTCCTGGAAAAGATCTGCACTCCTAACAACTGTAGTACTAAAATGCGTAACATTCAAGTGCAGCCTTTCTTACACAGAAGTATCAGCAACTGCTGAGCTCATTAATAACGGAAGAGAAAATAGAAAAGGGTGGTTTTGAAAAGCGTCCTTTTCTGTTTTCTCAAGAGAAACGTCAAGATGCTTCTGATATTTCTTGAAGAAAATAGAATGGTTGTAGATTTGGATATACTTCTATATTTTATCAGTAATACCACAAGGTAGCGCCAGATGTAGCATTAAGGAGATAATTACTTTGGTTCTTTGCAGGTTTTTTTTAAAGGTTTGCTTTTTGTAGGGTTTGGGGATTTGTTTTGGGGACTTTTTTTTCAAGCATTTCACTACCTGAATAGCATGTGACTTGCACCGAAATGTCCATGAATTCAACAAAAGCCCCACACACAGCAAGGATTCACATCCTAAATAAGAGGCTCACTTTCAGGACCAGCCACAAGGGGAACATATGCTTAAATTTCCAGGTAGCCATCAATTTCTGCATTTGGCAAGAACTGGTCAGGTGAGGAGAAGGTTGCTTTCATTTGGTCTTTTAGATGGAGTTTTGAGGTGGGGAGAGTTGCATGCGTGTTTTGTTTGATGGTGGTGTTTGATGGTGGCTGGATTTTTAAGAGCATTGACTGTCTTTGTGCCTAACACAGAGAAGCTTCAAAGAAAAGCTTTTTCAATTTTCAATTAATTTGAATTAATTAGAAGAGGGAAAAAAAATAAATTAAAAAAAACATCTTATTTCCTAAGTTTCACTATGAGCTTGTTATAAATTTTCTGTTATGCATTATTCTTCCCTTCAGCCACGATTCAAGATTACACTTTTCAACATCCATCTTCTCTTCCTATTTTTCATCCACAGTTCTAATAATGCTCAATGCTATTCTGTTATTTAACTATTTTCCTCTGTATTGGAGCTATCACGGTTCAGTACCTCCGCAGAATTTAGTTTATATTCTTCATTTTCTGTGCTATTAACAAAGATATTAAACATGAAAACACAGATAGCATTATTCCCTAGTTAGGCTTTTCCCATAGCTCTGGCCTGATCCATTTAGCATTATTCTTTGTTTACAGTTGCCCTGCCAACTCTTAGATCATATGGCAGCATCTCCATCACAGCCAATTTGCATCAATTTTGCAAGTAAGATTTCATGAAGCAGAGTGTCAAATGCTTTACTGTAGTCCAACTACATTACATTTACTGTGCTCCCTTCATTCACCACGTTTGTAATTCTATCAGAAAGGTAATCAAGTTCGATATGCCTTTCACGCCATACTTTTAACTTTCACATTTCCTAGCCAAAACATGCTCATCACACTGTACTTGCAAAATGGGGAACCGCTGTACATGCAAAGCTGAAAAGAAAGTTTTGTGGTCCCAGAGACGGAGCAAACTTCACTGGATGAGCACAGGCTGAACTCGTTTAAATCTCATCTCCCATAAGACAGCTGACCTCTTGTTGTGATTCGGGATGGACACAAATAAATCTAGGGTGATTAAGCTGCCTTTGATACCATTTGTACAATTGTATATAGCTCCAAAATCCAAATCACAGAGCTGCATACAATCAACTTCAATACCCACTTGGCTCCGCATTCTGTTAATTCTAGACAACAAACATGTCCTTTAATGAATAAACACACACCAGCTACGTTTTTTCCTCCCAAAGCCAGACATCATGGCTGCTTCTGAGGTCAAGCTGTGAAAACAGTGGAAGCAAGACACAAATTATGGAAGCTGTTCTCATCTGCTGGCCGCTTTCATTCTTGGCTCCAAAATGCATGTTGTGATGGCTAGGGAATAATTCTCACTCAGCTTGCACCTGGAGGCTCATTCTTCAATTCAAACATAGAGGTATACATCTTTATTTTGCAGCATGTATTTTGCACTGAAAGCAACAGGCTACAAGCACTGGCAAAGGCACAGACTGGCTGCTGGTATGCAGGACCTTCCATCAATACATCCCCCCGCTCCCCAATTACACCAGTATAGACCATCTTATTTTAAAAGAATAAAGGGCAGTTGCATAAAGAGTGTAAGTAAAAGCTAATTGCTTCCAGAAAGCAACCAACTTTCTGCGCGAGCAAACCAAGTTGAGCTTCAAGTCCCATGAAGTGAGAGGCAGATCCCCAGGTGGGGTGACTGGGCAGATTACTGGTTCTTCATGCTATCATTTTCAATAAAAAATTAAAAAGCAAAATTATCTACGAGAATATAGTTTCCTCAAATTCTCTACAGCACTCTGCTCTGGCTGCTTTCTTTGTGATCTCTGTATACACAAGTGTCTCCTTAGCGAAAGAATGACCTCAGAGCCACCAGTGGGACACATCTCCCTTGTGAGCTTCTTGCCAAGACGTGCAAAGCACGTCACGATGCATCAGGTGCACCAAAAAAATGCAAAAAAAAAAACAAACCCCACCCATCATAAGGAAACAACACTAACATGCTCATTGGCTTTTAATTTAATATAAATTCCTCCTAAACTCAACTGCAACACAACCAGGACACAACCACACCAAGATAATAACCCAGTATAGCGTTTTCTTTCGTTGTGAATCCTTCAGTGCCAGTTTCTTCTACCAGGCTAGGTGGAAGTCATTTGTCCTCTCGGAAGAGCCGCTACCACACCAGCACAGAAAAAGGCGAGCTGCTCTTGGCAGGACATTTGGCTGCTGGGACAGAGCCCGGCGCAGCAACGCTGTCGTGAAACGAGCGCTGCCACTCTCCCTTGCTCTGATGATGGCTCCACTCAGTGGAAGCGCTCAGCAGGCAATCAGATGGTATTCCACTTGAGCACAGGTGGCAGGCTCCAAATCATGATGTCAGGCTTCCTTAGTCCTCACAGCGACAGGCTAAATTTGACATCACTGCTAGCAGTTTTTGACAGTGCCAACGCAGCACACGTTACCCTCCGTGCTGCTCACACACTGGGCTGCACCACAAGGTAGCTTGCTCCTGGCACTCCAAAGGGCTTTTCATTGACTACCCCAAAACAAACACACAAAACCACTTTTCAAACTAGAAACAACCTGATCTGTCTCAAGGATATAAGTCCATTTCTTCTGCTTTTAAAACAAACACTGGCAATACCTTTAAGTTGGAGAAGTACAAAAGATTAAGAAAACAACCAAACATATTTCATGTACTTAGCATTGGTATCAGGGTTGAGTAGAGAGGCAAATTTAAGAGTAAAAAAAAACCAAACAAAAATCTTTGTAAACATACTGCCAGTCACGAAAAATAACTTTTACAAACGATGCACTGGCTGTATTCAGCAGGATTAGTAGTATTACAATTAAGGGACTTATAACGAATGCAGTTTAAATCACAATGAAAACCCCTATTAAATGTAAACTCAAAACAATTATTATTTTTAAAGGCTTTAGCTCTCTACTGACAAAAAGATTTTATTACTTTTAATTTCTTTTTTTTTTGAGATATTTCCTTTAATCCTCACATGACTAGAATATGAACTACAGAAAAATCTTTAAGGTTTTATGTCTCTTGTTCAGACAAACCACACAGTATGTACCAAACGTGATCAGCATAGAAATAAAGCATCCTGCCAAAATCAGACGAGTCAGTAAATACAGATACTCTTTGTTTAGACATTTATTTTATGTATACAGAAGCTGAAGGATAGCTATGCCACAAAGTCAGGTATAATTTGGTTCAGTGCTCCATAAATACTCTCGTATTATCTGCCAAATGTCCCTGAAAGTCCTCAGCTACCCAGCCCTTGTTCCTGGAAGTGTCTTACTCGGAACTGCTTCCCAACCCTTACTGCTACAACATCAAGCCGTTTTAGCACCCAATATTTGAATTCTAATGAGATTTCACTTATAGTCTGTTACTCAATGTGTTGTAGACTACTAAAACACTATTACTCACCACACTAACCCAGAGTTCAAAGGAGTAAGTTCTAGGGAGTAAATCCTATTCCAAATGCCACAGATGGCGCTAAAATTACTAATGTCCTGAAGGGGAAAAATGATCTGGACAAACCCAGTCCCCCAATTTCATTGGTACCAAATTCTTGCAAGAAAGACTCCAAGAAAATCCTCCCCTCTGATATAGATAGCACCTCTTCAGCTTAATAGAGTCCAGTAGCCACTGAGTCAACGCCACTGTTCCCCCATCCCTTCTTAGGGGTCCGTAATCGTGTTGCAAATAATGTCACTCAGGTATTTTCCTTTATCAGCTCCGCTCCGATTTCAGCATAGGGGTTATACCAAGAGCATCACTTCTGAATTTAACACTTCTGATTATCTTTCCTGTTCTACTCCGTAACACCACTTTATAGTACAACATTTGTATTACATATATGGCATCTGAGGGGGGACAGAGCTAACACAAAGCCCTTATCCACAGGAATAACTTTAAAATTTACTGTGCTAATGCAAACAAATTCCCCAAGCGGAGATAGACCATGCAACAACATCTAATTCTGTGCATGGGAACTGAAGTAGAGATATAAAAATGAAGAGAAAGAGGAAACAAATATACATGCACAACGTTGATAGATGGTAAAAAGCAGAAGCATGTCCTGACCAAACAATAACAAAAAAAAAAAAACCCCAAAAATAGAAAGCATCACTGTACCAGGGCTCAGTGGATGGATTTGTGTTCCTTCAGTGCATATTCTCCCACAAACACATGCTCATGTGCCTCATGTGCAATGCCACAGTTATCATCGCAAGCACAGCCAAAAATATTACAAGAAATAATTCCCCACAGATCACGAAAGAAACGAGAAGTCTATAGCATAAGCTGAACCCAGACAAATGCAAGGTTTGGGAACCGTTTCAATTTTTTTTGTTGAATTTTGTTTTGAGCAATGCTCCACATAGGGTAAGCTCACATTGCTGCCCAACACTGAAATGACACATGGCCACACAGTTATGCCTTGTGATAATTTGGCAGTTTCCAAGCTTTGTTTCTAATGTGGGGAAAAATACAAACCATTTTCCTAAGGAGCAGCAGCACTTGGGACCCTAAATAACACTGAAGTGTTTTTCTGCCTTTCTTGTGTGGCTCTTTAGGTGTAGGTAATTCGCAGCATCTCCATCGTTAGGTTTCCACCTTATGGGAAGCGGTCTTGTTTTCATCTCTCCCACTGAACAAGTGGGCAGAGGGTGACCACTGATGTGTCATTACTGCAGCTCTGTGATCAGTTCTAAAGCTACTTGTCTTAGGATGCATATTCTTATTTCCTACCATACTTGTTTTAAATTAAGGATAAGAGGGACTGAGTTCAAGCCAATGATAAGAGGGGCCTAATGAGCGGATTCTCTTTCCTCTTCCGGTAAAGGATATTCCTCCCCCAGTATAACAACAAAAAAAATCACTGTTGTTCTTATTTCTTACATAGACACTGTCTTTACTTCTACAGGAATGATGAAATAGCTGCTGCTAAGCCTCATTTTCATCCATATGCTTTTTTTTCTGTAAATAATACTGGTCTTCCTGGTACCGCACTGATACGTTTACACTAAAGTCAATAGAAGTCCCATTTACTTCATAAACGTCCCACTCTTTCTATTGTACCCTTTCATCATTTGCTTCTAAAAAAGAGTACTTTTAAGATCACCACCTTGTCATCTGAACATATTTATAGGTCCTTGCAAATTCATGTTACACACTGCAATCTTCCCTCTTTCTCCAAATGCCCGGCTGCCACTTGACCTGAATTTCAGCTCTAAATGCCTTTCTGCTTCAAGTTTTCTTTAAATGTTTACAATTTTCTCTTCTGTCCCTGGGATCGGCCCACTGCCCATCCTTCATTCTGGATTGGGCAGCTGCTTCTGGTTGGTTAAGTTTTAACACATTATCAAACATTAATTCTAGGTTTTCCACAAACCCAGGACTAGAATACGTTGCACATTTGAACCAAAACCCGGGTTCTTCTTGAGGATGCATTGTTGGAGAATCTCAGAACTCGAATTTTTAGACCATTTTTTGCCTTTAATTCTTATGTCTTACTTTCCAGACTTTTGTAATGGTTTTGCTCATCAGCTTTCTTTGCCTCAGTTAACCTGAAACTACTAAAAATATGAAGAGCTTCAAAACCTGCTCCTACTCTCTCATTAAAGCCATTCTTCTACTACCTTGCTACACAAGCCACCTGTTGCTTCAGGTGAAAAGTAGAGGACCTTCTAGATGTCCTTCAGTTACTTTATATATTTCCAAAGAGATATGTCCCCCTCTATTCCAGGGAGGTATTTCCTCTCTCCCCGACTCCCCCGCCTCCAGTTTGCTTACCTTGTGGCCGCAGTCACCACTCAGACCCATGAATCACAGAGAGATCTGTTTAGCCTCGTATCAGAGTTTCTAAGCCACCAGTATAACCAGCACCAGCCTCTGCACACGGCAATCCATATCAGCTGGCTATTGCCAAGCACTTCTGAAAGGTTCAGTACTCAACAGGGGTCGAGCTGAATACAGCTTAAGTCAGAACCATCAGCAGCTACAGAGATAAATTGAGAGCATATCCAAAATGAACCGTCTAGCTAGCTTATATACAAAAACTGTATTATTAGAAAATAAAGAAAGGGAAAAACAGGCTCGTCCATTGAAGGACTTGCAGAGATACGGCACAGATAGTTAAAAAGCCCCAAACACTGGGATGCTGATCAATGCTATGGTCCCCAGCAGCACAGGAGCAAAGAAGCACAAAGCGCCACCATCTCAGTCTTAATCAGAGTTTGGTACGAGTTAGACTGAACCAGCTGACACCTCCTCACTGGCATACGGCCATTTCTCTGAATGGGGCTGTTGATCTCATTACAGTTTGTAGTAAATTATAGTAGACACGTCAATAGTTATCAGTACTACTCTGACACTCAGGAAGGCTGTTGGAAGTTGGAAAGGTCTGGCCTCCAAGCAGCCCTTTTTCTCACAGAGGAGTTCCCATCACATCACAGTTGGTAAATACTGCTAGAAGTGGTAATAGTGACACAGACACTGACAGATTCAATTCTGCCTTGATGGCAATCCAAAATCTCTATCAGGAAATTAATTCATGCTAAAGAAATAAATCTACTCTCTTTAAGAGGTCACTTTATAATTAATTATACTCCAGCTTTTAAAGCATTTTGCAGAGTGCCGTTCTCTCTAATATAATTATCTCACAAACTGCATTTTATGGCAAAACCAAAGTGAGAGAAATCTAGTCTGGAATGCCAACAGTGAGACTACTTAATACGAAGCTTCAGTAGGTGTTTACAACAAGTATTGGCAAAAGCAGGTAATAAAAATACCACACAGCCTTGAGACAAAAATTAATGAGACAATAAACAGTAAGAAATTAAGAAGCTGGCACGTATTCTGTTCCAGAAGCAGAAATGACACGACGAGTTGTCTCATAATGCTAGCTTTCACACTGACTGTCATGTTACAGACCTTGTTCAGACATCTGAAGTATCTCACCTCGTTTCCCACAGCAGAGGTGTTCCGTTGCCATCCCACGGGCTCCTCCAGCCTAGGCACAGCCCAACGGCAACCACGTCCATGCCATGGGCAGCTCCCCACACCCAGCACAGCCCCTCATGCCTCCCACACCCTTCCAGCAACTTTTAAGTGACACATGCAGCACTGCCACCTTCCCCCCGGACAGCAGAAGGCATTGCTCAGCTACTTGGGGAGCACAGGGACATTTCCTTTCTCAGACGGCTGTGGGTACAGCTAATGGAGAGATTTATCCACACCTAAGCCTCCCTTAGGATCAGGCATACACATGGGAGCCTGGTACCAGCATACCTGGTGAGGCAGTTAAAAACCAAGCACCAGTTCCTTCCACTTCACACTGGGCAACCCTTCCCACCAAAAACTTGCCTACTCATCATCCCATCCCACCTCACTCCTCTTCCCCAATCATCTTCTGCTGTCTTCACCTCTGCAACCTGGGGTTTTGGTCACCTTTTTTTCCCCCCCACCCACTCTCTCCTCAGTATTTGTTCCCCAACTCATTCAGGTTGGCCAGATCCTCTCCTCAAAAAGGCGATTCTACTCCACCTTCACATGGAATAATCTGAAATTTTGCTTTCTCTCAGAGAAACACATCTCAAATAATTACCAATCACTAAGACTTGAATGAAAGTTCAAGTTAAACCCTTGAGAAATTCAAGACAGTCTTCCACTGGAATTCCATTCCTCCTCCACCTTATGTTAAAGGACCCTCCCCAGATTTGCAGTTACAAGCAAATTGGAAACAAGGAGCCTGAAAATATATTTCTCATTCTACAGGACATTGTGACATTTCAGATAATTTTTTCTAAATCAGAGTAAAAGACTAAAGCTCTAAGGCTGCTAAATCATATTAACTTCATAGCATTACACAATGGTAGTGTAAACTAATAAATCAAAATCCCAAAGACGAAATATTAGCTAAATTAGTTTCAAAAACGTGTTGTAAAAAACCAAAAAAGTGTAATATTAATACAAAAAAATTAGCTATTATCAGAACAAAAATGAAAACATTTTTTCCATCAAAATACAAACATTCCCCCAATGAATTTTTACCAAAACTGCATTCATCCTCTACCACTGTTTTGCAGGTAGAAAGCCACTGTACAGTTTTGAAAAGCTTCCCAGTACTATCCAGATTTCAGGGTACTCTAATACACCCATAAATCACTACATATTTGAGATCAGTGTCCTTCACATTGCCCAAACTCAACCTTATCACGATACACCTAACCACCTAAGCTAACAGAGCTCGGTACATACAAACACTGATTTTTGTTACTGGTGCTTATGTCTTAATTCTTCCCATTTAGAGCACTGAGCATGATATTTACAAATATTCCACAGCAAGAGGTTTTAATCCACCACTTCCCACTTGCATCCCATACTTCCTGGTTGCTGATTCGAATAGCAGGTATCGCGGAAGTTTGTAGGCACAACTTTCTGCAAGACTGAAACCAAAATAAAATATTTCTCAATAGGCGTTTATTCTATGCAAAAACTAACTCTTAATTTTATTATTTTATTGCAGAATTCAACTTTTGTACTGCTTCCTAACTATAGCAAACTGGGCATTTCTGAGAAAAGCCTCAATGCAAAATAGCATTTTACACTCGCTTTAGAGATTTTATTCACTCATGACCATATCAGCCATAGTTGAATCAGAGATCCATCAACATTAAGATCCATCAGAATTACTTCCAATGACCAAGAGGCCATGTAATGGCTTCCGACCAGTTCCCCAAATGCTCTCAGTCATACAGGTAGTTTTTTCATGTAATCCAATGATGTTCCTTCCCGCAGAGGAGTCTATAGTTTGGGCTATAAATGACCCTTGGGCTAGAATCAGAAAAAGCTATCACATAACATAAGTTGCTTCCTGACTCACTGAAGCCTTCTGGCATCCTTCGCACAGACTGATGCCTAGCACACCGCAGAGAAAGTGACCAAACTCAATCTCTAAACACGGATAACAAGAAAACAGCCGCGTGGATTTCCAGTTGAGGAAAAAAGCCTAGAGAGACTTGTCTGTCTCAAGGTATTTTAATTCGATTGCTCTGGACCTCAAGTCACGCAGCAGGTCTCTGGAGCAAGCTAGTATATGGTTTTGACCTTTTTAGGTATTGCCAATAGAATTCAACATCTCTTGCAGATGTGAACAAGTTGCTAGCTAGAATACAGATTTGATAAAAGATTTAAAGAAAAAAAAAAAACACAACAACTTCCTAAGTTATTTGCACTGATTATGAAAAGTTTGTCAGTGAAGGTAGCAGCAATGTAAACAAGAACATCTTGGTAGGGGCCAACCCAGAAGACATACAAACACCATTTTTTAATATGGTAATTAATACAGATTACTGTCTGTTTAGTGTTAATTCACAATGAACTACTGTCACCTAAACAGCACAAAGCAGCAAGTGTATCTCCTACAACCACATACACCGTATCTTTGGGATGGTGAGCTGTCCCTTGGCCAGGTCAAAGCTGCGATTCCATTGATCTGGCTTATGGCAGTAACGCTTATTCAACAGAGACACAGAGTACATACGCTGGCAGCTCACGTCTACAGGAACAGACCCCAGAATTATTTTTGTGAGAAGCATTTGACACATACTTACCTAACCGTATAAGTAAAAATGGCACCCAGATTTTAAATGATGAACCAGAAGTACAAGACTACAGGCAATTTAGAAAAACTGCTATTACAGAAATTCCACTGATTCTGGACAAAGGAAAAAAAAAAGCAATTGAGCAAAATCTATGGTTTCAAAATGTAATTTCAGAAAAATACTAACTACAATCTGAATCTAATTTTATTTTCTATATTCAAATTTGGTTGAATACATGCTATGAGTATTGTCTATTAAAAAGCCCATACAACAATTTTCTAAATATGTCATTTGCAATTCTGCTCTATCGTTGCAAATTTCTAGTACTGCAGCTGCAAAGGCTGCTAAATCTGCCTGGTTTTCTGACCGTTTGCAGTTACACAAAAAAAAAAAATATTTGAGCTGCTGGATTCTTGCAGAAACATTTCTGTGAGATTACAGACACTTCTGCTCAGTCCCCCACCCCCTTTCTCATTGATGGGGCTTTTGGTTATGCAATAGGCTGTGATATAACACAGTAATATGTAATATAGCCAGATGCAACACAAAAAAAATAAGGTTTTATCACAGGCATACAGCACTGCAAAGGATATTTCTCTGGATGCTGTTTGTTCAGATGGACACTACCTCATGTGTCCATAGATTACAGTATGTGTTTGATAAAAATACAGAGACTATCTTTTTTTAAAGATGCTTCACTAGCACAACTATAATCTCTTCTGCTCCGCTTCTTTAATCCCTGAAGATCTTTTTAATAAGCCTCTCCCACAGAAACTGATTAAAATCCACATCTTTCATATCTTTTGATTACAAGAAAATAGCACAAAGAGTAGTTCATATAGAGTGTCAGTAACTACGCTGAAACTGCGTTTTAACAGACTGTTTCCTTTGATTTATTTATTTCTGGGTATCCATGAATAAGCATAGTAGGCCATTACATTACAATATTCCAGCATCAACAGGAAATCACAGTCCAGTATATGATTTACTGCATGCCAATTCTAGTACAGGAATTAAATAAGCAATCAGCTATATCAGTGTTATTAATTACAAAGGAAATTATCTTGGTACAATCTGAAATTCACTTAAACGCATGAATATTCACTACTCATGACAGGTAAAACCATGACTCCCCCCATTTCAGGCCATAGGTGAAAAAATAAAGCATTCAAAGTTAAACTTAACACGAGTCATCTGTATTTAGGAGGAGAATAAACTTCTCCATGATGGGACATCTCAGCTTTCTGTTAAAGCATCTATTAAACGCTATTGTGGCTAATAAGTCAGCAGAAATGATTTTTTTTTTACTACATGATTTTGCAGGCCCTGATTTGGTTTAGGAAGCTCCCACAGTGGCACTGGCTGCAGAAGGGAAACTGCCAGGCAGCAGCACAGCCAGAGGGAGCGGAGCAAGGGCTTCACCCATGCTCTGCTGAGACTGGGGAAGAGACTGCCTAGGAATTCAAAGGATGAGCAATGGAATGAGCCCTACCTACAAGGAGCTATAACAAAGAAAAACCTAGCCTTTTGCTGAATCTATTATTTCCCACGCCCTTCTGAAATCATAATCTCCAAATAGAAGCTACACATATACGAGAAAGTTACCGAAGCCAAGAGTTACAAACCCTCACGAAGTGCAAAACCACTGTCTTCTTCCAGAGGAAGAGGAATACCACAGCTGACACTTAGCCCTGAATGGATGTGCTACCAAAACATCCCGGACACGCGTCAGACAGAACGGAAAACTGGAAATGCATTGTTTACCGTACAATTCTTCTGTATTAGCAGTGATGGAAGAAGTACAAGAGAACAAGTTAACATCAGCAGCCTTTCCCTCCGTGGCCTTCTCCTTTGTTCCTTAAATAGGTCCAATCTACCTGCTCCCAGTCCTCCAGAAAAATGTCACCTTGAGGGGCATCTTTAGGAAGTCTTATTCCTTGTGCAGCAAAACAAACTTCATCAAATAGGCAAAATTTAACATTAAACTGAAAAAGGCTGGCAATTATAAACTGTAAATACATACAAAGTAAAGCAAGATCATAAGATATACTAGGGATCATTAAATCAAACCTCCTTGGATCAACAACCCAAGGATGAATCTCACAGTGGAATCCACTGCTAATTATCTGAAATCTAACAGGACCTTATCATGGTCCAGGCGGCTCTAACTTCCAGCATTTTATGCCTTGCCTAGGATTGCATGGATTCTAGTATAAATTAGTCTAACCCAGTCTGCAGAGCAGGGACTTGTTTCCATTCCCTGGTTCCAAGGTAAACCCTTCAGCATCATTAGGTAGGCGGTAGAGAGCAGTATTAACGTAATTACACCCACAACCCAGGGTTATTTGAGAAAAAAAAACAACACTTGCAAATGAAGTAATGTTTTGGATGTCTGTGGGTAATCACGAGAGAAGTCTGTCACACAAACACTTCACTAACAGTTTCCCAATCTCCCAACTCTCATCTCAGCTCCCTCACCCTCAAGAGCAAATTCTGTTGACTCCTCTGACTTTGTGCGGGTTATTTGACAATTGCAAGAAAGGACTTTTAAAGAGATTCAATTTATGCACATGAAAATGTCACTTCTCACCATGGTTTACAGCTCATCTTTTGAGGAAAGAATAGGATTTTGAATAATTCTAACAAATCTGAATTTACACATTAATAACTCATAGACAGAGCTTACTGACCAACCGTGGCTGTCTCCAAAGAGGAGCTCTGCAGTACACTGCTGAAGTGTGGTTAGCCGTTTTCTTATAACACAACCAGGAAAAAGGGCAAAATGACCCCCATCTTGGTGACCTTGCCTCATACTTAAGAGAAGGGTACATTCTATGAGAATCCTAGTAGACCTTTGTACAAAAAAACCCAAGTCATTTAAATTTCAGGTGGGCTGACATTTTAAGCATTTGTAAAAATAATATTACTTTTCATGCTTAATCAAAACCGACAGATACTTTGAGTGAATTCATTTGCTAATAGCTGATTTCAAAGTGATGAATTTGTGATCTAATTCACAAAGTGAGGTGATAAATATTTGTGTCCTGTTATGAATTGTTGACCCAGTGTACAAAGTATTTATGCACGGTTATCCACATCATTGTTCCTATTTAATACTTGACTTCTCTTCTGAGACTCCCAATCAAGTTGTCAGGGTCACAGCATTGGTACAGGTGTCCTGTAAAAAAAAAAAAAAACGACCACAAACCACACCAAAAAACCCCCACACACCTAGCAGGCAGTATAAAATGCCTACTACTACATGCCACCGAACAGCATATCAGGTGGTTAAAATTTGTCTGATGTAATCAAATTGAAGCCCATGACCTAGCGTAGAGGAGGTTCTCCACCTCATTAACAGTCCCCTAGAGCAGCTCCTTAGTAGAGAAACATTTTGCTTAGTGCCCTGTTTCTCAAATAGTTCTGTCACTGAGCAGGGTATTTCCATCAACATTATGTGAGGCTGAAATAACAACTCAGTGAGGGAGAAACCCAAAAGAAAACAAGGCCAAACTCAATGGGCCCTGCAAAACAAGCTGCACACTTATTATGAATAAAATTCTCTACTAATGAGTTTCCAAGTCTCTGTAAAATGCCAATATTTGGCAAAGAGCGTTCCATTTCACATTTTAACATCCTCTGGCATAAACTGTCATGCTTTAATTAAACACGGAATGCAAATCACATCCCCAGGAGATGATGCCCCTAGCTGTTTCTTTTTCAATAAGCCAGTATGGAAATCAACCACAGCAGTAACGTAGCCCAGACACCAAGGCAATGGCACACCTCATGGGGCTGAGCTTCTCAAATGCCACTCCGAGGGGCAACTCCTGAAGAGTTTTTGGAGACCTTGCTTACAGCCAGGCTCCCTGTTGGCAGACAGGAAGCTGTCCATCTCTGCTGTTGTCTTCCTGATGGGTAGGCTGCCTTTGCTGGCAAATGTGAGACAGTCTGATTAGCTAGGCTAGTCTTACACACATTTCTTTCGCCTTCAACTCCAGGGAAAAAAAAGCCGTACTCTGAGGCCTTGTCCACACTCTAGATCCCCGTGGGAAAGCCCCCACCAACCTTGGGAAACCATGGGAGCTATCCTACATAGCACAAATAGAATCATAGAATCACTTGGGTTGGAAGAGACCTTCAAGATCATCGAGTCCAACCATAACCTACACTACCAAAACCACCCCTAACCCATGTCCCTCAGCACCACGTCCACTCGTCTTTTAAATACCTCCAGGGGTGGCGATTCCACCACCTCCCTGGGCAGCCACTTTGTTCATATACTGTTTAAAACTACCCTTAGTAGACAACACCATGTAAGAATTGCACTTCCATGTCGTAAAACCATTCTGTCTGGTCACTGACTACCTCTCCATCAGGAAGCTAAGAAAAATACAGACACAATATGGAAACCAAAATTGTGCTGACAGAAAGATTGTGTGCTTCCAAGCAGCACATCAAGATACTCAATATAACTTCATTTTCTCTCCGCCTCAAACCCACCTGGTCAGGGAAGTCAAACATGTTTTCACAATAAATGAAACCTGAGAATGGGAATGGAACCAAAATTGTATTTAGCTTATTGTACATGGAACAAACCAAAATTCTTCCAAGGCTGCTTAAAAAAATAATAATTATATCTTTCACATAGGCAAGATTTGTTACATATTTCCTGGGAAAGTATCCCTTCTGCCAACATCTAATTCAAATACAAGAACATAAGTGCACAACACACAATCTACAGTACTGGGAATCCACTGTTGGAAAGTCCCCTTTGACTTCAAAAGTGATTTCTGAGACCTAGGAACTCTGTGCAACAGCAGGAAAAATCCTCAGGAGTCTTTCATACAAGAAGAGCTTGTCCAAGATGACTGACAGAAGTATGAAAGGTACAGCTCATCCTACAGCCCACACCGTGGAAAAGAGATAGGCAAACAAGAGGGTGTGCATACATTATTTTAAAATATCCGAAGCACTGTATTCCAGTGTGCAATACTCATTGTATTAAAAAACGAAGCAAGGAAAATCCACTCCACATCCACGTGCATCTTTCTAGACAGACTGCTACTCAGAATCAGTATTCTGTGCTGCAGAGCTACAACATGCCTAACTCCCCCTGTCATCATCAGGAATTATTTTTTTTCCTCAAATTATTTTTTAAACCAAGATTCTGTATTTAGGGTCCTGCATGAAGTACCTGAATGCAAAAAAACCCTCATCTTTCTGCAACATGCCTTTCCATCTCACAGGGTGGTCGGTGCCACGAGGTAACTCAGCGTTTAACTCCCTGTAGCCCTTCTTCAGACCTAGTTAAAGCTGCTGTAGAACTTGTTCTTTGCACTGAAACATTTTGCTGATGCTGTCAGCATCTCCTTGGCTAAGAGAGACATGCAGTACTGTAGCTAGTAAATAGAGAACGAGGGGAAGACAAGCTCTGGGAGGTATCTATTTCACCGTGAAAATAAACTTATTCCTCTAACCAAAATAAATAGCTGCGAAGGGTTAGATGTCTTTCGTCCTGAGTGGAAGAAACAAAGACATTTTCAATTAGATACTGCACAGGGTTCAAAAGTTGAGGGAACCACGTATCACAAGTTCAACCTTTAATAAAAAAATCATGAGCATTTATTATTAATGATCCTTAGCGGTAAATATCTTCATCTGAAATTCTTAACTGATAGGGAATTGTCAGAATTTTTTCGCAGGGCAGCAAGAGGAATATTTCACTCGGGCATCTGTGGCTGTGCGCGCCTGCCTTCCCACTGGGGAAAAGATTATACGGTTTAAGTAAAATACAGAAGAAAGACTCTATGTTTAGACAGGCATGTCTATGAATGTTAAATAAGGGGGGATGCTCTGAAGCTGGTGAAGTCTTGGAATTTCCACGCTGGCCATACAGCATAAACACTGTCAGCCCAATATTAATGAGCCAGAATAAGGAGACTGGAGTGCCTATGTATCAGACCTTTCTTTAACGACTAGGCAATAGAACTATTCTTCAGGTCAAGATTCTTTTCAGGCTAAGAATCAGCAAAAATTGAATCTCTAAAGATATTAATTGCTTTGTTTTATGGCCCAACCGATGTACTGCGATCGACATATCCAGGCTCTGAATTGCTGGGATTCTAAGAAAAATATTAGAGTTTACGTATCACAGTGCAGTTGGCAATACTGGAAAAT
Source organism: Chionis minor (assembly GCA_013398295.1). Taxonomy (NCBI): domain Eukaryota; kingdom Metazoa; phylum Chordata; class Aves; order Charadriiformes; family Chionidae; genus Chionis; species Chionis minor. Next base: position 966,667 of record VZSF01011124.1, on the reverse strand, counting down.
ACACAAAGTTACTTTTCTGAATTGGAGCCCTCATCACTGACTTGATACTGGGTAACAGTGAGCCTAAAGCTGTTGTAGATTTCAGTAAAATGGCAGATACTTTGCTCCTCAGGACAAGGAGTGGGAGGACAACAGGACAGGACACATAACAGCAACCTCATCTTAGAGAGCAAATTTCACATCCTCTCTGCGAAACCTTTGGCTTTATATAGTAAGAATGAAAACCACTTCATGCCTTTTTTTAGGATTCTTTTTTCTTTCACTTTCACTGAGGTTTTATTTCCCTGGAAAAGCAAGAGAACCACAAATTACCAGGAAACAAAAATATTTGCAAATGCTAACATTCAGACATCCACTAGTAGAAACAAGCATGTATCCAAAATCTCTTTTGGGTGATTATCAACACAATTCCGCTCTAGTGAGTCATCAAAAGAGACTGGTTACATTTGCAAAAAGCAAATGCTGATTCCAAACACCACGACTGTACTGACATTGATACACACATGCATTACTTAGGGCAAATAATTGCTCTTTCAATATTTAACTGGAAGATCACATGCTGCTTCTTACAAGTTCTGAACTACCTTAGAATTTTCCTAGCCAAACCAAAGGATATCCTACACGTCTGTGCACTTTTTACTCAAATGTAATCTTCTTTTTTTTTTTAATTTATCATTATTCTACTGAAATAAAATACCCCACCTTATTCCATTTAAATACTTTACGCTACTTCGAGAGAAAACTAGAAAATGCATTAATGCTGTCAGTTCCTCAGGCTTTTTTAGCTAAAATCCAAAAGAAAAAGCTGGCATGCTGCTTATTAAAGTCACTTACAATTCAGTTCATTTTCTCCAGGTGATGTATGTATTTATTCACATTGTGCTGTCACCTTACGGAGGCCTTGCGAGATAATCACTTAAATTTATCTCAAAACAAAAAAAAATTGAATTCACATTTTACTTCGGTTTTATGAATTTATGCACACGCTGAAGCAACAAAAAAGTTATATTTTGAAGGGGGGGAAAAGAAATATTTTCTTCCCCTCCAATTTGGCTGCTTGCTATTGCAAAATACTTAGCTTCTAATCAAAATAATGAAAGCAGGGCTTCTGTGCTCAGAGGTTTTCATTTGAATAAGCAAGGCAATTTCCATTTCAAATGTATGTTCTGTCATGCTTCCACAAAACAGGAGAGTGTCGTTTCTCATTCAATGCAGATGCCAAGTTATCTGGGTTCTTACACCCCTCCAGAAAAACAGAAAACATTCTCAGCTTGCTGGCTGCTCAGCACAGCGAGCTTCCTTGTCCAGCCCGAGGTCTGACTGCAAAGCTTAAATGCAAAGTCTGCCCAACTCTTGGTTTCTATTCTTAAGTTTGACTCGGCACGTAAAATTTTCCAAGCTTGCTGCATCTCACACTAATTTCCTCACACAGGGGTATTTATGACCCTACAGTTTGGTAAAGACTTTGATATACTCAGATAAAAGTACCATTCTTATGAAATCAAGCCACACAACAGCCAGCTTTGTCAGTTGTGCAGTCTTCTCCACTCCCTCATCTTGTCGGAAAAAATAATGCAGACGCTGAATTTCATGTTGAAATTCATCTTAAAAAAAAAGTGTTCTTAGAAAATCTCTTTTTAACCAGGATAAGCAACTTGGCAGAGGGATTGGTAAGTTGGTTTGTTTCCTGGTGTAAATCTTTAATTTCTTTTGCTGCCCCTAGTAACAGCCCATAGATACTTAGGTAGCTTTCCACCAGCAGCGGGTTTTCAGCTTTTGAATACTAATGCTAGCTGTGGTGAAGAAGAAAAAGAAATGGCTGTAATGGACCAGAGAGCTATCTGTGAATATTTAACTTGCTGTTTGTAACGCATCCTGTTTGCTGGAATTAAAGCAGTCATTACTAGTACACGGGAACCTATCACATTCTTAATGAATTGTGAGGCCGTGTTGGGAAAATAACAAATATCTTTACCTGAACAAGCATGAATGTTGTAACAACCAGAAGGAAAAGAAAAAAAAAAAAAATCAATAGCTGTATAAAGCCCAAGGCTAAGAACAGAAAAACAAGACTGGTATGCATACAGATAACCTTACCAGTGAAGAAATCGAACAGATTCTGGTTTACTCTACATCTCATCATGGTGCCTGACAGATTATCAAGAACTTTAAAAGCATCCTTTGATATAAGCACAGTCAAGGCCCAGGGACACGACCTTTTACCACTTATACTCCCCCATTCTGCAACACCCCAAGCGCATTAGACTTCAAAGAAAGGATTTTACAAGACCACTCTTGGCAAAGCAGTAGCATGCAACAGCACGGCGAGCCTTCCCACTGCTCCAACCAGGAGAAATGCAAGGGGAAAGTCACAGAATGCCCCTTGTTCCCTTGGTCAGCAGCTAGAGCATCCACATTCGGTCTCCAAAGGGTCATTCAATCCATGAAGAGGTATTTCCGTGCCAGATGGCCAGATCCATCAGACACACCAGATGTAGAAGAAATCGTTCGCCATTCCTAGCAGAGAGAGGTGCTACGCATAAGTAACCATTACTACCGAAAGAGCAGCAGTGGAAAAGTTGCCAAAATTCATCTCTATCTTGTTCCCTGCTTCTGCTAGAAGAAGCCTTGTCTAGGCTTTAATTCCTTCTTCTCTCCACTACTGAAAATGCCTTACAAATTATCTTCTTAGATTGCTATGCTTTCAGAACTCAGAGAGGTGTCGAGAACACTGCAGCACAGCTCCCCTTCCTCCAGGAAGCTCATATCACTTCATCTTAAAAGTAAAAACTACATTCCTAGTTTTAGATGCCATCCTTTCATTTTTCCTGCACATCCAAGACCTAGCTCCTTATATCCTCTCTTCCTATGCTCTGCTTCTTTCCAGGGACTACCCAGAGCAGAGAATCAAGTACCAAGGACTTGTCTGTCTTTGACACCCAGTCGAATTCAGTGATAGTAAAACCTCACCTTTTCTTTCGGTAATTCTTTTGAAAATACACTGCAAGGTTAAATGGAGCAAGGAACTGGGCTCCACCTTCTACAAAAGCAGAAGGGTAGCTGAGTCTAAAATTTGCCTTAAGAATCACCGTAGCAAACTATGTTGGTGCATGTGCTCCCAAACCCTCTATTTGTTTTTTCCCTGGGCTGAAAACTGAAGTCTCTGGCTGCTAAAAATGGATAAGCAATGACAAAGCATCGAATCTAACAACATTAAATCAACAAGTAAAATGAAACTGCTCTCTTTGCATCACATTAAGACGCATTTGCACATGTAGAAATTATTTTTATCTGCTAGTAACAATTACGCTGAGCTCATAGTCCAGCCTCTGCTATAAGGCTCAAAACTCACTTGGCTTCACTAACCTACACCCCTTCCACCCCCCCAGCACACTTCTTTTCTCAAATGTAGAACGTATTTATTTGCAGCTTTAAAAAAGGCACAAAAATCTGCAAATTCACTTTCTAATTCCTCTTCCAAATTGAGTTAGCGGGTTTCTGCAACATATAGCATAGGACTACAGTTACTGGGAAGAAGAGGATTCCCTAAATCCTTCTGAAAATTAAGGCTATTTCTCCCTTTACACAACCATTTCCTGTTTAGACTCTATTTTAAGCAATTCTCTCAAGCCCACTACAAGCGGCCAAGTGTGCCATAGTGGGGTACCATTTTATTCTTGGAGTTCTGCTGCATGAAAGTGAGCAAAGCACGCAGTAGAGCTCACAAACAGTATGGCTCACAATAAAGAAAAGTAGTCTATCTTTACCATAAATTTCAGTCACCACTGAGATAACAAGTACCCGCTGAGCAGGGCAAAGAGCATTAGTAGGTTGGAAGTTTCGTTTTCTTATTCAAGTAAAGGAGCTCTGCTGTTACTGCCGCTGGATTGCAAGTTCTCTTTTGTAGACAGAGTTTACCGGTAAATGTGAACAGCTGCTATTTGCTATATAGCTGTTACTAAGAGGATTTTCATTAAAAGATTTTTTTCTTGTAAACTGAAAAAGCACTTAGGCACTGTTTCTCCGAATACATTGATCCTGATGAAAAGCACAGCTCCTAAACAGACCAGAGCTTCAGAATCCTAACACATATTTTCAAAAGAGAAGCACAAAAGTCACATTGCAGTGATACAACTTCCTTCCAGTATTTACACCTGAAATCAGGGTCTGACACCTGCTGCTATCTGAAGAAAAATTCTTTTTAACATTAACACTGACCCAAGGCTTCAAGGTCTCTTTAAGCTGCAAATTATTTACTCAGAGTAACATGCTTATACACACAACCACTAAAAAGACTGATAATCAGTAATAACCGCATCACAAGCCATTTTCTTCAAATACTGCCTGTTTAACCAGTTTTCAAGGAGATCTAATGACGTGTTGGGAAGAGTTAACAGTGAGATTTTTTTTCGCCTTGATGGGCCTAAGAAGATAGTAGACATTAGTAAGTGTCAAACCACTGTAATCTCTTAATGATGTGTCATTCAAAAGCACTCTGCCCAATTGTTTCCCACCCTTGCTTTCGAAAGTAACCCTGCCATTATCAGGCCCATACAAAGTTCCTGGCAAAGTATCTTTAATAGAAGACAACGTATCTCCATTGAAAGCAACGCAACTTTACCCATTTAGATGCCTCAACCCCCTCCCCCAAAACCCCAACCTTCTTAGAAGCCCTAAGCAAATATTTAACAAGCGCACGTGCACACACGACACGTTGCCCCCCCCATCAGATACGGCATTTTCCAAAAGCACAATCCAGTCATTCAGCAAGTATTCAACTCTTTGTATTCAGAACACGCATAACATCTCCGCCTTAAGCTTTCTTTGTGCAAACCAACAGGGTTTAAAACCCCACAGTACGCTGTCATTTCTCTCATATAAGGATTTTGGCAGTTTTGCTGTTGCTAATGCAGACTGAACATCCTTTCAGTATCGTATTCGGAGCACTGAATTGGCAGAATGAACTGTGTGTAAGTGAAGCCTACAAGTGCTGTTATTCCAAAAAAATTATACGTACACTACAAAGAAGTTTGTCAGAGAAAGAGCGTCTTTCAAGCCAGCTTCTTTTTAGCCACACTTCTTCAAGATTAGGAATCCAGCAGCACCAGCAGCGCGGCTACAGAACGTATTAAGCACTTCATCAACAACATCAGCTCATAGGTGTCAGCAGTCTGGCTGAACTAGAAGGGAATCATACGTGGAAATCCTCACAAAAACCTGCACTTAAAGTACTCCTGCTGGTGCACTACACAGCATGGGGAAGTTGCACAGCTTCTGCTGTGCTGATAGAAGTACTGGCTTTCAGGTAAGTACTTAAAACAAGGTCTCTTTTGCTTATGTCTAGTGACTTTTAAAGAGAAATTAAGGACCCCCCAATTCTTTTCAAAACGTGTGGAGGGAATTAATCATTACGTACTGGCCAACACAGCCTCCCTCAATCAAATGATACCACTAGCCATAGGCTTCAGCTGTTGCCAACCATCAAACAGCTGCTGGGATCTGCTATGACCAGTGCCCTGCTACTACTACGCTTTTCTTTTCAGACAGAGCTTTAGGATGCTTTGGGGATCTAAAAAAAAAAAATAAATAAAGAAATACACAAGCACCTCCTACCATTGTCCCCTGTAATACTTACCAGGTTAGCGCCTGTCAACTGGAAAGAGAAAACATTGACCCTGGCAGCGAGCACCACGTAAGCCAGGTTGGCACCTGTGGCTACCTGACAGATCATTAATTACACTCCTCCTAGCTTCCCTGGCCTTCACGATGCGTTCCGTGGGGCAGTTCATTTTGCACTGCTTCCCAGCACACAGTAACACTGGTACCTTCGTTGTCTGCACCCAAACTCACTACGTGGGAGCTGACATTTTTTCATAGCTATCCTGCATAAATCCTGGGAACGTTCTCAATTTTGCCCACTGTTGGTGGCAAGGCACAACTAATGTATCTGTGATGGACACTATCTTGTGCCATTTGCTCTGTCAGACCACGCTGTAGCTGGAGTTAAATACCCAATTCACCCAAAAGGAATCTCAATCCACGTAATTTCCACAAAATCAAGGGGTACATTTATGGCACTTGCCCTCTTCGCACCAACCTGATCAGATGATTACATTCATGAAAGGAGTCTCCAGGGATTTCCTCTACAATAGCTTGGAAAGAAGCAGTTTCAAACTTTTCCCTTGCCACCGTGAACTTTTAATGAAGCTAAATCACATTTCCCTCAGCCCTCTAAATACCTGAGCTGCCAATAATGGTCTAAAAACGTTCCGATCCTCAACCAGTTTTCTTAAGAAGAGGAGTAGCTTTTCCTGCTTATCATTCCTATCCTACACTCCATTGCAAAATTGCCCTGGAAGAACCAGGTTTCCTTTGTCTTTATATTCATCAGCTGCATCTCCAAACTCTCTTTTAGCCGCTCTGCTACGCTTGCACAGCTACAGATGGAAGCATCTTCTTCCTTTGCTAGCAGCCTGCACTCCTCTCGCCTGCTCAGGGATTCCATCATTGGTCTGCAGCCAGCTATGACTCTTAACAAGGCAAAGAGGTTTGAGATTTATAGGCCACCACGCATATCAGCAGTTGCAACCAGCGGGCAGATTCTGTATCAAATGCCTCATTCAAGGAGAACAACACAACCACACGCCCAGCAGATTTGTCCCGTGTTTACATCAGGTTAGGCAGACTAACCCCAAGTGTGTAATCCCCCAAGTGTGGGATTAGGGTCACTACCAATTCTGTAAACTGCTGTCTTCTAAATTCAGAGACTTAAGTTTACTCTACCATGCTATGGTTTTTTCCCAGACGACCTGTAAAACCTTGGACATCAAATACAGTTTTAACATCAGAGGCAAAAGTACTGTAAAAGCACACTTGTGTCAGTGACACCACAATAAAAAGTCAATAAAGTACTTGCTAGTATGTTTTTAGACTCCTCTTGTGCCTTTTTTTTTTGCCAGAAGCTCCCTGAAACCACACAAAAAATAGCACAAGTCACATCAGACACATACACGACATTCATAAAATAAAGACACCTTCCAGCTAATTTACACTAATATCATAATCCTGAACTGGGGTAGTACTTGACCTTCTCAGTTACCTTCTGCATCTGATTTTGCTCATGATTGTGTACTATACAACTGATTTAGTCCCTCAAAAGTGTTTTTTCTGGCTGTGTTTTTCCTGTGTGGTTTTGTACAGGTCTATCACATGGAATAGATACAATGACCTGCATCTACATTCTGTTAGATATGAGACAAGAGGAGCCGCAATTCTCTTAAGCTGATCTACCTACAAGTTTCAAAATACATGATGCTAGAAGATCGCATTTAAATTCAGCACTTAAATTCCTTAAGTCAGCATATAAATTCTTTGAGGTGTGAACGAGGTGTTAACTCTATTGCTGAGTTGTTCCATATTACAGGAATATACTTTTGTTGAAGTAATTGAGTTTCATAATGGGCTAATTCTTGAGAAATAAGAATTCATTTAGCCGGAAATATGTTTGAACTAGTAGACCGCAAAGCAGCTGTACCTAAAAACCAAACAAGGTCAAGCCAACGGTAGGAATTCTGTTAGACTAGCACACTAAGTTTCAGACATGACATACAGAGTGAGAGAAAAGCATACAGTCCGAGTATTTTACTAATTAAAAGCTGTAAAATACAGCTTAAGTAACTCGCTTAAGACTCTGCAGAAGCAAGAAACACAAGCAAAATTTGAACCCGTACATTTAAGACACAGGCTTGGTTTCAAGCTGCAAAACAAATTAAAACTGAAAAATAACTGTTTTCTTTGTTTGAAGTATTTGTGTTATAGCAGGCATGATTCAGGCTGACTTCAAAGCTATTATTATTTTTTTTTTCTCCCTTTTGGAAGATTATTCTTATTAATATTTCTCCACTGTTTTTGTTTGATTTGTTCTATTATAGATTGAATTCATCCCTGAAAAACACGTTTAATTATTTTGTACCCACTTTTAATCACAGGTTGAAATCTCATTTCACAAATCTAATAGAATATATATACGCACCCATCACATGCCTTTACTAAGCGACTGCACGTGCAGAAAGAGTGCCCAACTCTACAGATACACACTGTAGGCACATAACCTGATCTAGCCGCAGGTGCGCAAGCAGAACGGAGGCAATAATCTGCTCTCATTTACACAAGCATCAATCCGTAACAATTTCACAGCAGTAAAAAGAGAAAAAACCCTCATCTTTTAACATACATGTATAAGAAATGCACAGACATACTGCTACAGTGGTTTTCAAGCATTATGTCCTCAGGTTTCACCACCACTTGGGGCAACTAGCGGTGCTGGCCTCCAACCTGCAGGAGATTAAAGCCTCCAACTCTCTACAGTTCTTGCTGCAGGAGCGAGGACATCCCATGCTACCAGAGGGATATCCGAGACACTTCCCCACAAACACAGTCACTAACTGGAAAGTGAGAGAGGGAGGTAGGAAGGCACCAACATCAGCATATTTCACCCCAGTACGTGTGAAGCCAACCTGAGGCTCTGCCCTTCCACCGCCCGGCCGGCTGCTTGTTCACCTTCTTCACACAACAGCACAGTAAAAGCTGACAATTAAAGCACTCGTGCTTTACATCTATATCTAATGTAGAAATTGTAAAAGGCTCAATACGAGCCTTTAATGGAAGGCACCTCTTTATGGTGAACTCGAACTCTCTTGCTAAAAACTTCAAATATTAAAAGAAAAAATAGTAATTTACTTTCCACTTTTCAGATGTTTATATTCAGCTGTGTAGCCTCCTTTTTCACAGTCTTTATTTCTAACCTATCTGTATGAGCACAGCTCTCTTGCAATTCCTGCATATGAATTTCTGAATAGAAAGAAGTTGACAGTGATGTTTTCAGATCATGAATATATTCAAATCGATATTCAGCTACATTTTTCAAAAAAGACCTGTAGCTGTACCAATGCAAATCACCTCCGTACCAAATCGGTCTATTATCATATTCATACAAGTTATTTGTTTTACAGCCTTGAAATCCCTCTGCGGTGAATTTTATTATTTGTTCTTTGTTACATTAGCACTGTTATGCCCTTGGAAATACCCGTGACACTAGTTTCTCAGTCTTTTTCCTGTTATCTGTTTCAACAAGAGAAAACATGACGTTATTCCTGTAGCTCTTGAAAATAACAATAATATGGACACAGGAAAGCTGTTGGTGTGTACAGAGGATTTATACAAAACAAGGTGAAGGAGGAGAAGGAGTAACTGAACACTCAGAGTAAGAGCTTCAGATAAATGATTGAAATGCATGGTTTTAATAAGCATGGAAAGTCAGTCGGGAACCGGGATTGAGAATCAGCTTCGATTGGCAACAAATGTAGTGTGCTGTGTTCTGCCGTGACATTTACCTCTCCCGTAATTTAAACCAAGATACATTTCAGTAGTTTTGCAGTGAATAGCTGGTAGAGAATAGGCACATAGATCACCCTGATAGAGACATGTATTTCAATCAGGCCATAAGCAATAAAATTTAAGACATAATGAATCCTATTATTTCCATGTGAAAATGGGGAAATTTTAAAATTTGCTGTAAGCTCACAAAGGCTCCATTTTTTGAAATGTTGATCAATCCTTCGGGATAAAGACTGCTACAATAAAGGGCTGTTAAACAATCTGAAAATATCAATTAAAGGTCCCTTATGGCAGTCAATGTTCAATGACAACACCAAACCATCTCAATTTTTAAACTGTAAAGATTCTCATAATGAAGGAAAAAACATTTCCACAAGTTTTTCTAGCTATATTGCTGCAATCATCTCTTCAAAAATCTACTAGAAATTTTCACATTATGCAGACTGATATAATCACCACAGAAAACATTTTCTAGAAACCTTAAATCCCACAGACAAATTACTGAGTTCAGCTAACAGCTACATGAATTTTGGGGTTCATAGGCAGTTCTATTTTCCAAGTGTAATGAAAATCAGCATTAAAGAAGTTGTGTTGTTCAGCTCAGAGTTCCCTGGTACCTCCCTCCTCTCAAGGAGGAGGACTCTCGTGACGGTAATTTCAAAGCACAGAAGAAAACAACAGTGACCTCTATTCAATTCATGTTGTTAATCAAAGGAAAAATCTGACTCCACAAAATTTCACTGTCCACCCTAAACAACAGGCAGCTCAGTTTACCTTTTTGAACTGTAAAAGAAAGAGATTATGGGGAAAATCCAATCCTGTCAAGATAGCTCTTCAGGTGAAGTCCAGTTAATTCCAGAAAGTGCCAGAAAGGCTGAGGCTGGAAGGGGAGATCACCAAGTCCACCCCCTCCCACCCCGTTCAAGCAGGATCAGCAACAGAGGGTTGCCCACGACCGTTAGAGTAGAACAACTTTTCCACAGAATTCAGCAATTACCATGAAAATCACTCTTCAGGATAAAGTGCCTCAATTTATGACAAAGAAATAATCACTTCATTTAATTTTATAGACTCTTCAGAGAAAATTCTGTATTATGTTGCTGCTTTCATCCCCACCAAATTCTTAGGCTTTCCTTGTTAGATATTATGCAATATAAGCACTACTTTTATTAAAAAAACCCCATTTCTCAATAGCTGTTCACTCACACCGATTCTTACACAATTTCCTGCCAAAATCCAGATAGATTACATTTTCCTAATCAGTGGGGTTCCCCAACAGACTGTCATGTAACATATGGCATAATTCCATTTGCAGAACAAACCAGACCTAGTTAATCCTTGTGTACCTCCTGTTTTACGCTGCACAAAGGTCAGAGAATAAACTGAATGAAATCTAGACTCTGAACTAGTTTTATTCTCTCTTGGTGGAACATAAATGGAAAGGATGTTGCAAGCTGAAACTGTGAGGCGTATGTAGATTAAATTCTCTCTCAATTCAGTTATGATAGACAGGGTTATATCTAATAGTTTTATGCAAGTTCCCAAGTATCCAAATGACAACACATAGTATCAAATATGCAACTAAGCATACTAAAAAAAAAATTTGAAAGATTAAGATGAAACTGGAAAAACTATTTCCTATTTTGTCAGACTACTTACTGCTATTTAGTGGCTACTGACACACAAGAACTGTTGTTGGGTAAGATTTAATTCTTGGAAATACAGCTCAGTATTTCTTAGTATGCCATAAGCAAATTGGTTTATTGTAATATCCCCCAAAACCAATTAGGATCAAGTTTTAAAAAATTAAATCCATTCACATCTTTAGGGAGTCACTGATAGACATTAAAAGGAAAGAAACTAGGATATGCAAGCTAAAATAAATAACGTGAGACCATTGACAAAAAAAGTCAAATGCATAAATACAAGCTACAATTGAAAGTCCACACACTTACTTCAAATGGGACGTGTGGCTATTTAACAGTCTGGAAGTGGCTTAAAAAGCAACAAACCGTATGTCAGGGGACATGAGTCAGTAGAAGAGTAATTGTCTGGTAAGAACAATAATGATTGAGACATTATATCCATGACTTCTCTGATACAGATTAAATGGGACAGATACTGTGAACAAGAAATTGTACTTTCTGTAGCTTAAAATTCACTTAGATACTTTGCTGTTATATTAACCAAGACAATATTGCCATGGTTTAGTCTAACCTTGATCATAAATCTTCGTCTCCAGCAGAACTTAAAACTGCAGATTAGACCTAATATGCATGTCCTTAGCTAGAGTACAAGGAGAATTTTTCAAGGGCATTTCCCAAAATGAATCATTTGCAGAAGTGGGAAAGTTCTTTTCACTTATTGCACCTATAAAGATACGTGGAATTTGAACATACTGCCTTTTAGAAGATTATTGTTGGGTAACTGATTGAGATAGTACTTACCACAGCTGTAAGTCACATGGCTTGAGCTAATGACATCTATGTATATATGTTTAATGCCCTGTTGAACCACAGTTTAACAAATTTCGTAACACATTCAGTGGATCTACCTTCTCATTTGCAGACATCTTCCACATCCAATTCAAAGATTTCAATGGAGTGGTAGTGCTGAAAATTGCAAGTTTGATTCGTTGGAAAACAATTTGAGGGTTTTTTAATTAGGTCCATCTCATTGACTCAGTTCAATTTTTAAACTGCATGTCTGTACATGCTAGTGTATGATATTCACAGAAACAAAAACTACTCTGAACTGTCTTTTTCATCTCCTAATCCTTTTCATACATACATTTGAACAATTACACAAATATAATAAAAGAGCATATTTAGAAAAATCCAATTTTAAATACATATTTTAACTGCAAGAAACAGCTTTTTTTAATGATGAAAAGGTGTGTACAATACAGCTCCAAAATTACTGCTGTGACTTGCGGTAATTTCAAAATACCACATGACAGGGTCCTCTGTGCTACTGGTCTTGCTGCTATCACTGTTTCTAGGGTAACCCCCATTCTGCTCGAGACCATGCAGTGCAGACAGTGTCTTTAGAGACCTCATGCCTGTACCTCAAATAGATGAATATTTAACATGCTACGGACTAACTCCAACTCACACAGCAGCGCTAAGTGAAAAAAACCCCCAACCTCTACAACAAGCATGTCTCATCCCACAGCCTGTTATGAGTAGTGCCAGAATTTAACAAGAAAAAGTCAAGAATTAACTTGGCACTCCCACCTCCCATCCGCCCCTTCAAAAAAAGGCAAGGTGAACGTTTCCCTTGATAAGATATCTGGAGGCTATTTCTCACCAGAAGAGAAAGAAAAGAGTTGTAATGCAAATAATTGAAGGTGAGCGATCAGTTCTACAAACTTGAGTTTGTCTATGCCTCACCTCTGTTGTGAGCACAAGTACACAGACAAATTAATTCAGTGGCTTCAGAAGTCTGGTCCTAAATGGTTCATGGCCTCTTTAATATGAGTAAGAACTCTCTGACAAAGACGACCCTAGAAGTCAGAGATCATTTGGTTGCCAGCTCTTTGAAGCACCGAGCTGCGTCTGCCGCTAGAGCAAATAAACCCATTTCACTTCCCAGCAAGATGAAACTGAGCTCAGCCGGAAGCACAAGGAGTTCCCCGAATCATTAATCGACACAAATGCAATGCTTTGCGAGACAATGTTCGAGGTACGGCGGCTTCACTAGATCTCCTCAGACTGATCAAGTTGAGCACAACTTAAGAACTAAGACTATTACACAGAGAAAACCCCGAGAAGCTGTAGAATGAAAGACTAAGCAGATTCCTCCCAAAAGAATAAGGGTACAAACAGAATATGCCCACAAAACAGCATTTCTGGGGAAGGTTTTCCCCACTGGAACTCACAGACTTTGTAAAACACTCCAGCATTCTCCAGAATGCTCCTGAAGCAACTCCGGAGGTGACTGTCTGTGAGAAGAGTTCAGAGAAGTGGTTGGTAATCAGCAACTGAAAAAGTGCACGAAGATGCTGAAACTCATTGGTCTGCAGCAGGTTTCTCTGCCCGTTGTTCACAGAGATTATAGCCTGCAGGACAGTAAATCCTCCAAACCAAGTTTGTACATTTGCTTTGCATAATGCAGTGAACAAAGTGGGGTGAAAAAAGAGCAGGTGAGAAGCAACACCACTGCTCTGCTGCTGAGGAAGGGACCGCCCAGGGGCTGATGCTGAAGCGGGAGGGACAGCTGAGGCAGGGAATTCCGTTCAACTGTTTGAAGTGGCTGCTTATCAAATACAAATCTAATGTTTTTCAAGAAATTGCTTTGGATTTGTGGAAAATGCTTCTTTTCTCCTGATGTCTGCCTTTCCATGATAGCTACATCTTGCTGCAACACTAAAACTGTCTTTATTAAAATGGTTCTGCACTGTTCTTTCATTTGTGAGACGACAGCAGCCGCAGACAGCTAGAATTCAGAAGTCACTTCTGCAAGAATTAGGATCATATACAGTGAGTTCTTTGGCTGACCTTCCAAATGCACTGCCCAAACACATATACATACACAATTCTTACATTTGAAACTATAGTCAAGGGTAGACATGTTGTTCAAGTTAGAAGAATAGAAGAACAGAACAAATCTGTTGGTAATTATTTAGCAAAGACTTAGTTACTATGGTGATGGGTTTCCTGTAAGTACCATAGTCAGAGACACAGCAACACACGTTTTTGGCAATGTATCTTTATTTTTCCAATTATGTTCAGAACTGTCCTCTTGTAATGAATTACAGAACTATCTTTACCCTCCTCTAATGCTTTTAAAACAGACCAAAATACCAAAAGCATTCAAATACAGATTTGACAGGTGGGAAGTGCTAAGTAGAAAGGGGTTGCAAAGAAAAAGATTCTCAGTGATTTTTCTTATGCTTTAACATGCGAGTATTGAGCAGATACATTACTGAATTAAACTTCAACGCTAATGTATTTATTAGAAGTTAATATCATCTGAAATAAAGGCAAGAGACAGTAAATTTTAATGTCAACTGAAACAAATACTTGCGTTCTTTGTAATTTTATTACAAATATTTATTGTGACATAGATACAATATTGTTTCTAAGGTTAGTTCAAGTTCAATACACAGGCCTGCGATGAAGCTGAGTTTTGGACCAGATCAATGCTCCAAGTCTCTTGAGGTCAGGGGAATTTGGAATATTTGCAACTGGTAGTTTGGAGAACGTACATAACGCAACGGGGAGATGATTTCCAGCTGGCCTAAAGGTGGCAGCAATCAGCTCCGATCAGCTCCCTTCCTATCAAGTCTTGCCCAGAATGCCATTTCAAAGGCAAAACAGGGCTCTGGGACAGTATTTTCCTAGGAGATTGGAGTGGGATACAGATACGCACTTGCTGTTATGCTTCTGAAAAAATTTCCTTACTAATAACAGAGCAAGCTAGAGCCTGAGCAGTAACACTTCTCACCTACCTACCCACCTATCCCCCAACTCGGCAACTCCTACTTCCGCGTAAAATATCACTTTCAGAACTCCTTGACTTTTGCATCCAGATCCAGAGAAGGCCAAACGTTAAAGCTGGAGGGTTTGAGGGGGTTTGGGGTTTTATGTCTCTTTTTTATGGTATTACTTTTGTCACTTGCAAACTCAGTTTCTGAATAGGATGACTATGGATAGGGTTGTCCATCAAGCTACAAGTGCATTATCATAAATAAATAAATAAAAATACAGTGCAGTACTTTTCCACTTCCACTAGACCTTATTTTCCACTGCAACTATATTTTGTGAAGAGACTAGATGTCCTTTACTCACACTACTTAGAAAAAGAAAGAAAATTATAAGCAGTGAATGGTGTTTGCATGGAATATCAAGGTCCTGAGCACCCTCAGCTGCGGTTCCAACCACCAAGCTGTTCCGGGCAGGCCAGCTCACAGGATCTGGCCCCACGTTCTAATATTAGAGTGGATTACACTCAGTGCATCATCAGTCCGCTTCTACTCATCTCATTGAGAGAGACATTTGGCATCAAAAGCAACATACTAGCTCAAGCATGTGCACATCACCATAACAAACTGGCATATGGCTATTTTCAGATAATCTGCATTTGGCATCCAAGGTGAACAATTTTTCCGAATTCTAGCATCTGACCTTTCTGACACCGGAATGACAGAAGTTTGTCTGAATCCTGCAACAATGTCTTTTCATTGTAATCATCTGGGAACAATTAAAGCTTTCAAATATTACAATAAATCAGGGTGATCCCCCACACACTTTCCACCAATATTTTGTTAAATTCAAAAGCAACATGTAAAAAGATATGGTCCTGTTCTCACTGCTTGCAATAAGCTATTCACTGCAAATAGAAAAGGAAGCGGTCCTTACAAAATGTATTTTTTTAAACAACATTCAGTAATTGCCTACTGCTACTAATTGCTCTTGTGCGTCCATGTCAATATCCTTTTAATTTGACATCATTCTGTTAAAATGTAAAAGGCAAAACTACATATAGATGGTAGCAAAGGTGAATTACTGGGAGGGGAGAAAGGGATGGGTAGAAAAAGGGCATCCTCAGCGCTCCCATGTTACTCCCCAGCAGGGCAGGAGGTGTCCCACGGCTCTAGAAGTGCGTGCGGTCACTCACAGCAGTAGCAAAAATGGCACTCCTGCGTTTGCTCCAGAGAAATCCTAGTCCCGAAACTTTTCTTTCACTAGTCCCCCTTACATTTAAATACCGGTAACCCCAAGAGATTCACTCTGATGACAAGGTGAACACTTAACAGGCACAGGAAAGGCCTTATCTTAATTAGGGGAAAAACAGTGGCTACAGCAAGCATACAGTTTTGCTTTCTCTTCCCATCTCCCAGCTGTGTGGGGCTGGAGGCACCCAATGCAGCTGACCAATTCCATACCATCTCCTTACAACCCTCTGAATCTTCACCCTAACTGACCAGACAGGTGTAAAGGTTACTGTCGAGTGTCGTCACCAGTGGTTTACTGAAGACGCGCAAATGTACGCCTGCTAAGATGGTACTAATTACTACCCTTTTCACATCATTTTAGAGAAGCCAAGAACTCAGCTGATCCAGCTTCGCTCCTGTTAGAGCTGGCTTTTCCACACAAGCTTGGTGCCGCCTGCTATTTGAACATTTGATCCATTTCTGGCTGCTCAGTGCGTGGAGGGCTGCATTTGCCAGGATTCATTTCACCATTAATTAGGGAAGATGATATCATTTTCCACATACTGACGTCACTCAGAGCAAGAAAGGAAGATTCATAATCAAAGCTATGAAGACACCCAAAATGACAAAGGCACTGGGGACCTCCCCCTTTCTCCTTCCCCCAAACCACAGTCACACTGGGCTGGATATTAACACAGGAGCAAATTTAGTTGGAATTTACTCTCTTCTCAAGCTCAGAAGGCAAAGCAGCTCCTCGCACTGCAGGTGGGCTCTCAGGTTAGCAGCCAGGTCGGTGAGCTGTGCTGCTGAGTACTGGAATCAGGACCCTCCAGATATGGGCCAGAAGGGAGAAAGAAAGGAACAGCTCATCCTTTCTCTCATCTAATTAAGTAGAGGAAGTGCAGCTCCCAGGAGAAGGGCCAGCAATAACAGGGAGCACAGCTTGGTGGAAGCATTATTGAGCAGCCAGCTCAGGAAATGGCTATGATTTGGAAGCTGGTTTTACTCAGCTGGACCAAACTGCCTCCACGACACAGACCACTAGTCATTGCAGTCAAAGAAATGCATAAGCTAGGTTGATATCAAGATGTATTTTTTTCTTTTATCATTTTACATAGCTAGTTTTGCAATAAGCCACACATTTTTTTCCAGATATGCTATGGCCAGTTTATTTGACCTGTCCTATACTTTGCATTTCAAATGAATTCTCAACACTAGGCAGGTTATTGGTCACAGAAAATGCTGCCATAACCTCAGCATACACTGGCATTTTCTAAACTCATTTTCTTGCTTATTAAATGCCTCTACAATTAATAACTCTACAAAGGCATTTCCTAATCACTGGTTGTCATTTGTCATTCCTACAACACAAAAATGACACCCTCGTATAAAAGTCTTTTGCATTTCTCAGAAATCTGAAAGAACTTGTGCCACGATGGGTTTGCCCGAGATTTAGCCTTTTGAGTCAAAAAGCATTATTTTTAGGGTTGCTTGTCAGTTGAAAGGTTATTTTCCAGAAGTTAAACCAGGTCCTGTAATTGCAATCTAACTGCACTACTACGTTGCTCTGACCAGTCTTAAGGAAAGTTTTTTAACTTCGTTAAAAAACACAACAAATCAAAAACAAGCTCTTTCAGCTTGCACAGAAATACTTTTCAGTTCTGAAAAACTGGAGAGAAAAATATTCCACTGTAACCAGCCAGTTCTTGGCTGCTGCAACATTGCCAAGCAATGCTGACACCAGAGCTCGGTAACAGCCCTGGCTCTGCCATTGTTTGTTGGCTGCACAATCAACATAGAGCAATTTTAGGGATCTCTACCTATGTAACTTCCAGACGAGTGCTAATTAGTGACAGTAAGTGGGAGACAGAAAGGCAAAGATACAGAAAGAAATCAGGAAGCCAGAGGAGAGAAGAGCACCCAGCGGGCAGGAAATGCATGGCTGGCAGCTAAATTAAAATGGGAAGAAAAGCGTAGCGGGTACAAGAATGAACAAGTGTGTCTGGTCCAACTTTGTTGAAACAGAATTCAAATTGCAAGAGGTGGCATGTTCATCCCTGGAAACAGGAGGACCCAGAAGGCCTTAAGACTACATTCTCTGCTTCCCTATTACTAGGAAAACCTCCGCTACTTTTACTTAACCCGATTACCACATCCATGTAATGCAAAATGGTAAAGCACGATATTGGCTCTCATTGGACTGAAAAGGAAGAAAAAGTTGTTCTAAGTTTTTTGTATAATTGTCATTTCATCCTCCAATCCACCCTTAATTAGCATTGCCAAGGGGTAGTGGGAACTGAGAAAAACACAACTGAAAGTGCTAATCCGATTCATTTGAAATCACTGAAGAAGCAGTCATGAAACATTGCAATACATTTCTTGTCTTTCCCTCAGTCTACAGTTCACAGAACACAACGGGATGACGACTCAGGACAACCAGTTGGAACAGCAGTAGAGGTGGCACCCACAGATTTTACAACCTACTATGTAAGACTGTGATACTGTTAGTAACATTAGACTTTGTTGTGCAGGCTTTTAAAAGACTTCCCTCAATTACAACTCTTGTACTGCACTAACTTCTTGCACTACATCTTAATAGTGAACTCAAAAATTTGAACCTGCTTTTGTCAGGCTTTGTTATGAACAAAAAAACATAATCTAAGCAACCACAAGATTAACTATGTAAGAAATTTAGCTTTATCTCTTTATACTTTATTTCATTTAAAAGAATCGTCGTTAAAACAGTACAAAAGACTCAAATAGTACAGTTTAAGTATCCAATAAAACCTGAAGACAGATCTTCATCAACATGTAAGGACAATACTGACTGTCCTGATGAACTTAAATGAAAGAACCTCCTAAGCATAATTAATACCCAAATATTTTCAGCCTTTTTTTTTTTCTCATTTCTTTTTCTAAGCTACCTACATTGCAATGAACAACAAAACCACGGTTAGTACAGCTGCTGCGCCACGTGCAATACAGATGCCACATGTACACACATCACTATTGGTAGTATGTAAAATAAACGCATACACACAGCTGAGCGAGCCACAGCGAGACGCTTCGTTACCCACTCACCTTTGCCTTCCTTTTATTTACCTCCAGTAGGCTTTCAGTCCCCCCACCCCAAGCACCTACAGTAAGAAGTAATAATTGCCAGTCCTGAAGAATAACTTCATCCTTCTCTAGCTCTCGGGTCCCCTCTCCCTGCCACCGTGTCGGCCACATCCACCTCCCTGCTCAACCCAGCCAACACAAGGCAGCCAGGAGGGTGCCACACACGAAAGGGCTGTTGGAGAAAGGCTGAGCATGGGGCAAGATGCCCCAATGCTTCCATCTCACCCAACCGCTGTCCTGTCAAAAGGAACACGCTCTTGTCTACGCCGTACATTCACACAGAACGGATAAATTTCCATGTGCATGAGCACACATACAGGCAAGTCTGTTTTCCTGTCAAATCAATTTTTTTTTTTTAAATTGTGCACTCGCTAAGCAAACCTGCGTAAACAATCAAATCCCCGCGTGCCAGAAGAGGAAACACCACCCATGTACCAAATGGAGGGAACTGGGATCCTGCCTGGAATAAGGCCAAACCTCCTCCTCCCTTTTCTATTTTTATAACAGGCGCTATGTGTAAGAAAAGAAATTAACAATCTGTCAACTTGGTTCTATGCCTCTTGATGCCCAAGGAACTACAGGCAAGCAACCCCTGCCCGCTGAACGCTTCAACCCTGTAATTTCCTTTTTTTTTTTTCCTTACCATCCCATGCAAGATAGTCAAGCACTCGCATTTATGCAAGGGCAAAACACAGTATCGGCATCAGGACTTTCCTGACACGTCTGCTTTCAGGTTAGCCAGCTGTCAGCTACAGAAAAAAAGCAATCCGACAGGGAACTGCTAAGGCACCTTCACTATTAACTCCATCCTGAGAGTCTGGAGGAACCGCTGTCAGGTTCTGCCTGGGAAACTCTCCCAAAACGCTCCTGTCTTCCAACTTTACAAGGTGTCTGATCCATGTCTTGTGGCTGCTGGCCACAATGCAATTTAGCACGCGGCTAGGAAAGCAGACCATGGTCAGGCCATGCAATTCTTTGCCATGGTCACTCCACTCATTTTACATCATTTAGACCACGCTCCACACCAACCCAGTTGGGCTCAATAATTTCACACGTGAAGCTTCCAAATCAGTCAAACGGCAAATATCTGGCAAGTATAAATACTGCCATGGGCAAAGACGGGAGTGAAATAAAATTTCAACTGCCAAGCCAATAGACTTGCGTTTTTATAAGCAGTTTAATTTCTAAGAGAAACTCCATTAACTGACTCAATGAAAATCAAGACCAGTAAGTCCATTCAAGATAGTCAATGAGGATAAGTCTGCACTAGAATAAAAAAAGTACGTTTTTATGATTTAATGTACAATCACTAAATATATATACACCTCCAAATGCCTATATACATGTAGCTATATATAAAGGGTTTTTTTTATTTTTATATAGATACAGACACACATATATATGCAAAATAAACAAACATTTGCAGATGCATTTCATGAAGGCAAGAATGATCACGCAAGCTGTTTCTTCCAGAGGGACAAACTGGCAGCCTCTGCAGACTTTTTACTCTCTCAGAGCTTTTGCTATCCCAGAAAACTTTCTAGGACTAGCAATGCTTTTTTTAATGCTTTTGGTTTATACTGTTATCAAATTCAGCATGTTGCACAATGTAAGAAATGAACAAAGTCAAGAAGTTTAGGTCAAATAAAAAGAACATCCTTAAACAGGTTAATTTTGCTTCTAGTGTTTGTTTCAGTCCAGTAAATTGCAATCTTAACTTACCCGTTACCTTGAAAATCTCTGGACCTGATGATGGTTTGTGCCTGTGTCTAGTCACGGACAAATGAAAAAGGTTAGTTCCTTGATTTTAGTATCATCAAAATATACTAGAGCTCTTATGAGCAAACAATGGAGGTTATACAATTTTCCAGGCTAATTTTCATATTTCTAAGATATATTCAGATACATATTTTCTGCTACTGTGTCCCTCAGATTCAGAGCAAACTCCACTCATATGCATATCCCTTAAACGCTTCAGAGTCCACAATGGAAAAGTTTGTTCAGCCTGAATTGTGCTTCACTGAATTTATCATTTTTCATCAAGAACATCTCCTAAAAAAGAAAAAAACAAAGTCTCTTTCCTCCCACAGAACAGTTAGGAGACAGCTGAAAAACTGTTTCTCATGGACAAAAGAAAAATGAACATTCTTTACCTGGTTTCTTTTTTATTGTTAAGAAAATTACAGAGTCTAACACAACCCTGCACCACAAGTCTGTATTTACATAGTTTGTATTCCCAGAGGTAATGTCATGGTCTCTGAGGTGCCTCTGGTTTAATGCAAGATATTGGAGAATAGTATGAATTATCTCTGCAGTGATTTCATGCTGAATTTGCAGTGGTACGTAGCAAACAAAAAATGGAACAGAAGCTTCTCTGGACACACACAGTATTTTATCTTCCTCACAGAAAATAAGTAGCAATAATATTTTTAATATGCTTACAGACAGAACTCCAGGCTCTGCAGAGATAAGTCTTATGACAAAGTACTTAACTAAGATGGAAAATGGTATTACTCGTGTTAAATTCAAAATGAGCATTTTGCCCCAGACAGTTAAAAAAAGTAAATGTTATTAGTTACCTGAAGTTACAATGGAATCTGCAAATGATACTCTTTAGTAATTACATTTTCTGTAGCTATTGAAACAAACAACATGAAATTCTTTCTATGTGATGATACTGTACAGATACAAAATACTATTGTGTTTGGCCAATAAAGGAAAGAAAGTGATATTCAATGTTTTAGAAACCTACTTGCCCCTCATTTATAATCAATTTTTCTGGAAGAAAAGAAACATATGAATCTGCCTGCTTCTTCCTTTCCTATTCTTGTCTTACTCCTCTTTCCTTTTATGCTTTCTCTTTTTTTTATCCTTCGTTTGGGACTTTTGATTTATGAGGTAGAAAAGATGACAAGGGAAAAATACACATACAATGCAATGAGCTGTTGCATTGTTTCCACTATTTCATGTCTAATAGAGTTAGTGCTCTCAAGCTCAGAAATTATTTGCAAAATAACTCAACTTTGCTTTGGCAACTCTCTAAGCAGAGGGAGGAGGGAAAAAAAAAAAGAAAATTATCTAATCCATTTTTTAAAATTAATTAAAGCTATCCTGGGATCACAAACACAGTAGTACCATTATCAAAAACCTACCACATGAGGAGGTTCGCTCCAGGAGGAGCGAAGGTTTAACTGGGTATGACTTCATTTTTAAAGGCTTGGACTTCATCGAAGCATAGCCTTATCCATCAATTTTCTGCTTCTGATTATTTTGTACCTACATTGCTTCACTTAAACCCTAGTAATCCAAAACCGTGGATGGTTTGATTCCATCTCAATGTATTTGTCTTAGCATGATAAAAATATTGGGTAGCCAGTGTATCTTGCTGCCACGTGCATAACTTAGAGAGAAGGACTTTTACGTATTTAGTAACAGTTTCTCTTCATTGCACAATATTAACACAAGTTTAGATTATGGCCCATTTAGTGATGGAAAACTCTTACCAACCCTCTTTAGATGTTCCCTGCGCCTTAAAGTAATACGTGTTATGAGCAAGTACAGATGCCCAGGAGAATGGATGTTTTCCTTCTGTTATTTTTCAACATTTCAGGTCACTTTCCAACAAAGAAATGACATCTCATAAATAAATGAGAGTGGCTCAGGCACAAAAATTTTTACTTAATCCACCCTGCATTTCTCAAAGTCAGTGAAAAATCACTGCTAGGAGCTTTGAATTAAACCTCTCGGGTTAAGGCTAACAGCCTGGTTCTTCAATTCATGGATGATATAGAGATTCTTTCACGGGACTAACAGTATCGTAGAGTACATGGTGCCCTGCTAAGGCAAACCAGCATTCCAGCTGAACGGACTACTTAAATACATGCTCCTTGCAATCTGGCAAGTCCCTTGCTCCACCTAGTAGTTTAGTTGTGATGATCTGTCTTCCAGCCAGTAACACCCATCAAAATTGGGCTAATTCAGGAAAATAAAGAATGAGCCAGGTAGCCGGCTGATGGAAGACACGCTAGAAGACGGCGCAATGCAAGAAAGAGTGAGTATGTTCTCCTTTAGCCTTCCCAAATCAGGGAAGCAGAAGGAATAACCACAATGACACTCTCCAGATACTGCCTAAAGCAAACTGAGGATCTTTGTCACAAGTATAAAAAAGCTAAACATGAAGAAGCATGGAGACATTGGGTATTCTGAAAAATAAGCACCACGCTATATCATTTAATTGTGATTCAAAATCACAATAAAGCCCCCCTTCTGATGCCAGTAATAAAGTTTAGGCCGAAGTTTTGAGCAGAGCAGGGCCCAGCACCTTAATTTCCCATACCCAAGTAAGTGTCCTACTCTCCTGTTGCTCCTGTCAGGTAAAATTTCATCAAATATTGGCATTTCTAGAAGGATTTGGCTTTGACAATTCAGAACACATTTTTAAGCCCTTTAACCTCTCTGTTTTTAATATTTACTTTGTACATAAGAAACTGAGGTATGCATAATCTAAATTACCCAAGATCTTTTAAGAAGCTCACGAAGAGATGATCTCTCAGCTTCCAGTCCAGCATGTTAGTCATACTATCCATCTGTAAATCACAGAATGAATTTAAAGCCTGCTTCATGCTGCAGAAAAGGCGACCTGTAGCAAACTTCTATTATCCACCTATACTAGAACAAAACTATTTTAAATTGGAGACTCCTGTCCATTAGGCTTATTTTATTATGACTTTAGTCAGACAAGGATTTGTGAAGTGAAATCCAGTTTTCTATTAAGGGAATAAGGCTGAGAAATTTTGAGAAGTGATGAATCAAGCTCTGTAATGCTCAGATCCACATTACGCCGTTTTTTTAAGAGCACAGAAGTTTGGAGAACAGCTACTATGAAAGAACCAATGCAATATTACATTGCTTTGTGTTTTGATGGGTATGTCTTTTCTCTAATGAAATTAAATTTGGACTGCTGAAAACAGAAGCAAATCAAGGCAGACAACCACACAAATCTTCCATTCAGCTTCTAAGGGCAATAAAAGTCCTCAAGACCCAGAATTTTCCTTGTTAATGAAGTGCATGCATGCAATTCACAGAAGCTCACAATGGCAGTAAAAATACTTGTATGACCTGGAATACTGCTTGGGAAAATTACAAGCAAAATTTTTATTTTTTTTCTACTTCCCCCCATATTCCACCTGCAGCACAAAACGTAATATGGGGGGGGGGGGGGGGGGGGAGAGAAGGGAAAAGAAATGTTATTAAAAAAGCGTATTGTTATTAAAAATACTGGAAGGCCTTTCCTGATGGTTACGTAAGTACTGTAAAAGCAAGACATTCTTGGCAATCAGCATAGCTTCACTGTGCTTGCTACACTGGTTTCATTAACTATTACATCATGCTTAATTTCCATAATTGGCTTCAACTTCACTTTATAAGCTAGTCTAATTTAGTTTTTATGCATATTTCAATTTAATACAGTTTGCTCTCCGCTGTAAGCCCTTCATGGGCCACATTTCCATCCAGTACTACCTCATTTAGAGCTTTCCCTAAGAGCGAAACTAAAAGGACAAAGACCACAGTGTCTAGGAAGTGACCTTTTCTTTTAGCTCTGACAGTTAAGACTCTCATCCAGGCCCTCTTCACACAGATTTGACTAGCAAAACCTTCTCATTTTGTGCACACAAGACACAAGGACACACTCCCAACAAAATACAGCTGCTAAGAGCTGCATTTCCTTGACTTGATTCTTTCACTTATATAAGTCTCTCTACTAATTCTCTTTTCTTCACACAAAAGAAAGTTTGTTTTTTAGCCTTAACCTCCTTGGCTCCTCTGTATATTTAAGTTCATTTTCTCTCTTTCATCCAGATCCATAGTTAAACATGATGAAATATTCAGGGACTTTGGATTTGGCACACCAGAGTCCACATAGCATCCATTTCATAAAAAAGACTCTACTACTTTTTCCCAGTTTCACTCTTCAGCTACAGCGTACCCTCAACATACCCATCTGCTCAGCTCAACTGATTCACATCTCCTGATCCCCTTTTATGCTGACAACTGTAACGATGAGCTAACAAAGGTCACTCCTTTTAGGTACCTTTCTTTCCACGCGCTCCACTTTCACTGAGTAAATTCAGAATGTTTACTGATCTAATACATCTAGTTCTCACCTTTCCCCCCCCCAGTTTTACTTCTGTTATACCCTGTTTTCAAACGTCTAAAATTAGAGTGATACCTCCTGGAGGGAAGAGCACACTTTGTTATCTGAAGCCTGACAGCTTTTGTAGCACAGCTTTTACCAATACAGTATCACGCTAAAACGTATAGAATAAGTGAAAACATGACACTGACATAATACGCAGCCCAGCAGACCGCGGGTACCAATTGCCTTGCAGAAGAGAAGTGCTCTTTAAAGGAAAAGCACTGACCTAGAAAGCGAGGCATTATTTGGATAGTTTTGTTATGTACCATGCATTAAACCTTACTTACTTTAAAGACGCAGATGGCATCTATGCTGGGGAAACGTTTACACTGCTAACGTGATTAAGCTCAATAGTTACTCAGAGTTAAAGTCTCAGCATAATTATGCCTCCAGCTGCTACTTGCATTAAGACAACGGGTACATGCCCACTTCCCCAGTGGCCGACTGAAAGCCCAGTGGAAGGAACTGTGCCCCAGTAAGAAGCTACTCCCATGCCGCCCTCTTCAGCCGAGTGATATAGGATCTGGTAACGCTCACCAGATAGGGAACAAAAGTCTTTGTCTTTAGTAGGAATTAGATTTTCATGAACCCTTGGATCTTTGTGATTTTTAAGCTGACAGAAATGGTCAGTAGTTTATTGGCTTCTGCAAAGAAGCCAAATATTAAAAAAAAAAAAAAAACACCACACACCAAAAAACAACCCAGGAAGCTTGTGATGACTAAGAATAAAATCACATTATGTATCAACTTTCGGAACAAAAAAAAAATTGTCTTTATTCTTAGACTGAATGTGATCCAGCCACAACAGTTTAATGTTCTCCAGTAATCCTCTAAATCTTAGATTTGTACATCACGCAAGCCACAGCACTTCCCAAATCATTCTGAAAATAAATAGGTCAGAAGTCATATTTATCGGTTAATATGATATTATAAGGCTCAGATTAGGGCAGGGACCTTGGGATACCGGCCACAGAGTCACTTTCAGCCAGAAGCTAATCACCCATCAGCAGTGCTGTGCACAGCTGACTGAGCTGGCAGCGGAAGCCCGGGAGCAGAGCTGCGGCAGGTCTCAGAGCACCCAGGGAATATCCTGGTCTGTCAGCATAATCCCGTAACAACGGGAAATGCAGGGATATTTCACCACGCCCACCCATGGACCAACCATTTTTGGAAGTAACAGAAGGGAAAGTAATACAAAGTTTGGTGACCGAGTTCCCACTTAGGATTTCTACTTTACCAACTTTTGTTCCAATAAAACATGCAAATAGTTTTAAAAGGGGGAATTCGAAGCAGGCATGGGCCATGGTATGGACCCAGACTTGGAAAACCTTCACTTGCATAAACTTTACCTATCCCCTCAAAACTAATTACAGGAAATATTACTCACTGACATAAGTGGCTTTAGTATCAGGGCCCTGAATGAGAAGTGGTCCAGAGAACTGCAAACAGTTCTTGAGCTTTTACAGCCATTCACTGACAGTTCTAAATGGTTTCCCATGCGAAGATAATTTCTTCCTTGTTTTGTCTTCCCCGCCCCCCCGGGAAAAACACCAATTAACCAGAGTTTTGAAACTGAAAATCATCTACCAAGGAAAAGAACCTCAAAGCAATTCTTTGTCCTTATTTTTTTTTTCTAGCTAAACTTTCATAATGCCTGAAGCCCTTCACAAGTCAGTATATATTCTGCTGTGTTTGCCTCAGAGGCGAGGGTTCCTAGATGGAATGGCAGACAATTGTGGAGCAAGGAAGGCCTTAAATCACAACAACAAATCATCAGAATAGGTTACATCAATGCTACAGGAGCATACTGGAAGTCCCAGAGAAGTACATCCTATTCCCACCAAGCCCACACCACACCAATGGGTTTTCCCCTCCTCAGAAGCGTAAGAACTTTCACATAATTTGTAGGTACAAACACTTTTTGCCTGGATCCCGTTCAGCAGAGCAGTAATTCCTCAATCCGAGTTAAGTGGGTTCCTACTCAGCTTTCTCATCTCTAGCAACAGACTTTCCTTATTGTGTGGTTTGCGCAGCAGGAGCTTCCTGTCCTAGATCTTAGCAAAGTGAGCTTTATTCTGACAGTATTTATAATGCTTTTGTAGGAGTTGACATTCAGCCATTACAGCACATCAGATACCAAACAGGGCCCTTAGACAAGGAACTTAAAGGCTTGAAAGTCTCTTTTGTGCAAGGGAGTCAAGTACTACAGGTCCAGTGCATGTGTTACCTTTTTTCTCAGCCACAGCTATCCTCCTCGGACACTTTATCCCCAGTTTTTCAGTACCTTCAAATACACGGACATACTTTACGAGCCAGTTATTTCTCGGGCATAGTACGTAACTTGTTGGACTGTCCAGAATCTTCAGAGATCAGTATCTATCGGAGTTTTTGATTTTTCTGAAGAAGAGAGTCAAGCGACACTTCCGAAACACGAGCAAGTAGCAGAGTGCTTTCTGCCAGGCTCCGGGACAGGGTCTGAGACAGAGTCCTCCCCATTCCACAGGTCATTCCTGACCTGCTTATCCTTCCATTATCGCACTCCCAGCCCCTCTAAAGCTATGGCAGCCAAGAGAGCCAAGCTGAAAATAACTTTTGTTTCGGAACAGTAAAATGAAGTACAAGCAGCTAAAGGGGAAAGGCTGGCATGCGCACCTAGGTATCTGCCAAGAGTCTATCGACCCCAAGACCATTTTAACAAAGGCAAAAGTAGATCCTCTGCAACTTTTAAGAGTCAAAAGAGGATTTTCTCTTACAAGGGCTGCTTACTTCAAGAGGATATAAAGCTGAGGCCGGGTGAAGCCTCTCAGTCCAGGTTTTCCTCTGAACTCAGAAAACCAGAAGAACATAAGAGTAACACCAGGATTTGGTAATAGGGTGATGTAAGACATTTTTACAGATTTATCATCACAAAATAAAAACTGGCTGCACATGTTTAAAGACAAAGTTTTGTTGATATTTTCCTGACAAAACACTTCAATTTCTCATCAATTTTTAGCCCTTTACGCATTTGTATTTTTTTTTTAGCCCTTTCATTGATTTTTAGCTGTACATCGTACTGACTCTAAAGCAATAAAAGCTCTACTTGCAATGCATGGCATCTGTTGATATATAGTTAATACATCAATAAAACAAACTATCATTTGGGCCAATAAAACGTTTCATTCAACCCCAAACACCTTTTCCACTGTTTCATATCACTAAATATTTTCATGCTTTGTAAACCCAAGGTTATTTCTTCCCCCATTTTCAGAATTGCTAAAGTTAGCTCAGAATAAGAAAAAACACAATGCAACAACCGTGCATTCTCTATACCGCTATGTTTTGGTAAAGGAGGGACTTCTACATAGAATTTTCAACTTAAAACGCCCAGTGTAGGCCTAAAACACTATTGGTTTTGTTGGTTGTTTGTTGGGGGTTTCTTTACATGTAAATACCTCCCATAGTATTTAATTGTGCTTGATAGAAGTAAGAATCCCACATGACAGAACCAGCCAGTTGGCAACGGGGTTCACTTAACGTACTGTGGTATTCCTATAGGGCTATGGGCACCCCATCCTGTTCCTTGTCATCAATGATGTCCAGAAGTTAAAACTGCAGTTTTAAAACAACGTATTTTGAGCTTATACAACAAGTTCTACAAAATTATATAAAATCTAAAATTATACAAATTATTGCATAACTTGTAGAGTTTAATGTATATATTTCAATGTACTTTATTAAATTGGTTGTACAATTATATTATATAAAACTCTGTAAATACAGTGCTCAAAACCCATTACCTAGAAATTACAGGGAAACCCGACACACCTTTCCTTGCTTAAAATAGCAGACGACTTCTCAGTTACTACTTATAACTATTGTCTTGCAGTTATGGCTACAAGTCAAGAACTGAGGGAGTTTCTCAGCGTGTGACTTATCATGTGTCACTGAACACCCTTTAAAAAAAAATAATGTGCAACTGAATCCTAGCAATTGAACAATATTCACTTACAAACACACCACATGGCTTAATTAATGTTTATAAACTACCCTGTGCTGTTTGCTTTGCAATAGAATTGCACACACCTCCACAAACACCCCTACAATAAAAAGTTAGTACACAGCACAAGTTGCCTAACCAGATTTGGTTCAGCCTTGTTTGCACTGTTGTACAATTGTTAATTACGTGGTCCTACTTCCCTCCACATAAGCCTTCCTCCCATGCCATCCAATACACTGAAAAAAATGGAACTCAATAAGCAGACTAACACAGAGAAATAGCACTATGCCTACCCTTGTATTTTTCAGTTTCACCTTTAAACACAAATGTTCACTTCCTACAAGGATTTTCCTATGCTGTTAATTTTATTAAGCCTCCAAGTGCTAGAAAAAACGTGTTTCACTCATTGTATCTATTCTGCATGTGGGATGGCATACATACAACAAACATATGAAACGTTGATTACCCAGTTCAAAACGAGTAAAATCAGCTCAGACCCAGGTCCTCGGTATGATCTACTCCATAGTCTAGCTCAGGTCTCAGCCACCTTTCTGACACCTGGTAATGATCAGGAGTTTTACAAGTCAAACTAAGACATCACAACAACGCTGGCAGAATTACCGACCTACAGACAGTTTGGTTTAGGCAGCTGGCTTAGCGTTACGCTGGAATTTTGTAAAAAATGCTTTAAAAATGCTTCACACACACTTTTGTCTTTTTGAAACCTCAATACAAAAGATTCTAACTTTAAGTAATGGCGCTAGTATTCACCCATTCAAACTCAAAGGCTCTTAAGAGATCTTTGTGGTTTGGGTTTTTTGGGAAGGGTGGTTGGTTTTGGTTGGATTTTTTTTCCTCC
Source organism: Chionis minor (assembly GCA_013398295.1). Lineage (NCBI taxonomy): Eukaryota > Metazoa > Chordata > Aves > Charadriiformes > Chionidae > Chionis > Chionis minor. The sequence continues at coordinate 936,459 of VZSF01011124.1, read as the reverse complement.
ACTCTGAAGCAGCAAAGAGCTGTTTTAAGTTTGGAAGAGCAACAAAATTGAGACTTCTTATCTGGGATCTGTGTGAAGAAGCTTGCAGATACCAGGAGCGCGAGAGCGTCTGAGGTTATCGGCCAGGAGAGCCATGCCGTGGCGCCCAGCCTCTACCTGGTTATTACATATTTGAGTGACTCATTTTGGTTGCTGGCATAATAAGGTCACCAGAAGGTGAATCCTGCTCTCATCCTCTACCACTCTGCAGCTCTGCAATCCACATTTAGCATGCTGTCACATTCAACTAGCTTCCAGCACACATAGACGATGCTCGTTTTGACGAGCAGTCCGAATCTCCCTACAACACATTCCTCCCCACACATGCCTCACAGGATATAAAGATACACAGGCAGAAGTCAATTACTTTGGATCAAAAAGAGAGATTAACAAAAGAACAAATGGTGCTTAGATGCTGAAAGTCATGAGAACTGGGCACCTAATTCCCATTTGGCATTTGAAAAATCTCCCTGTCACTGCTCAATCATTTGCCAAAGGTTCTCTGTGAGAAAAATCTGTATTGCGATGCGAGCATTCCTGCTAACAGTCCACACGGTTTCAGCTAGAAAGAAAAAAGGGCATTAGACCAACTGCTCTTACAAATGAATTTTTCACCAAAAAAAAAAAAAAAAAGAGAGAGAGAGAAAAGCTCTTCCTGAACAGGTCTACCAATTAAATATCATTGGTATTAACTGAACGCGCTCCTTATGGAACACGATTTCCTTCAATAGAGGAAATTACATTCCATCTGAGAGAAGAAAAGACTAACCACATAAATCCATTTTCATTGGTCCTTACTTGATATTTGTTTCTGAAATTTAAAACAAACGCTCTTTAGGTATGCCCCAAGACTTTCCAGATTGGTTACATTTTGTAAGTCATTCATGAGCATTCATTCAAGTGTGCTTAATACTACAGACACACATTGTTAAGTGATTACACTTTATGGTGTTTTAGTCTTTGAGGATCGCTAATGGGATACAAACTTTTTCCTTCCGTTTGGGTAATGAAAAACTAGTTGTCCCTATGTCCAGGCTGAGTCAATGTTCAAATTCTATCTGCTTCCTGGCCAATGTCAAACAAACAGCACAGGATGAAGGACCGTGTCAAATAAAAGATGGGGTTTTTTTCCCTTTCAAGATGGGAAAACATGCAGCAAGGTCATTTCCCACAGATAAATTGGAAATCACCACCCTTTCAGTTGAGACTATTTTTCCTTGACATGTGAATAAGTCTTAAGTGTTTTCAACTTGTCACTGTATGTTTTTAAACAAAGCTAACACTGAACTACACTTCCATGTTACATTTTCTGAGCATCAGTTTTCTTCTTGCTTCAGAAAAATCCTATTACCTACATCAACATCTCATTAGAAGTCATACATAATTACCCAGTCCCCATAGATTATTCAAAGCACTCACATATGAGCTTCCATTCTGCTTACTCTGCCGTTTCCAGCCCCCCACCGCGATGCTCATGTCTCTGGCCAACAAGATCCTTGTCCGTAAGAAAAGGGGCACTTTTCATCTGTAACAGCAACAGGCCAGGTTCACAAAGCTTTACCGAAATACACTTTCTCAGCAACTGCCATAAGAAAAAGATCTTACCTTCCAAAGTCACTGCAGGAGCTGACTGAGAAAAACCATGTTTTCCTATTCTTAAAAAAAAATAAAATAGTCGTCCCTCAGGAAGACATTTCTGTTTCCTTACACAACTCATTAGCTGCCAAAATTGACCTCTACTTTTAAACCACATTTCTCCCTTCCAAATGGCATTTTCATTAAGATGAAGTGTTGCTTGAAGACTTTGGAGAATTTGCATTTGGTAGACACAGCACATTGTCATCAAATTGTATATAATTAACCTGAAATTAGAATGAACTACAGAAAGGCAATTTTTGCAACTATCAGGCAATTACAGCAAGCTATCAAAGAAATAAAAATCTTTTGGTAACTCTTCAGTAAATATATTTTGGAAAAAATACTGATGGGCTTGCAACAGGTATATTTGAGAGAGGTCCAAGACGCACCACACAATATGGTGTAAACGTCATTCTAAAAGCTTTCCATGTAAGTACGTGTCTTAATATGCCAAATTTTGCTCAGGTTTTTCTCTGATGTAATCCTCAGCACCTACAATCAACACTAGAACAGGATGAAACCGCATTCTTCTTGCCTTATTAAACCTCACTCGCTAGCGTAAAAATGGACATAAGCAGCAAACGCGTTCTCTGGTGTTTGCTTGGTGAGGTGCTTTTTTGTTGCTGTTATTTTGGTTTTTGAGCAACACAGAGCGCGATTGGGGAACCAAGACAGAAAACAAGTCCTCAGGTGCTGTCTCATGGAGAACTGTCAGTAGAAAAGCATACAGGCTCCTCAGCTCAACAGTTTGATGCAAAGTGCTGAGAAGCCGCTAAAGACTTTGCATTTACTTCACAGGGTTTTGGATTAACTCTTCCAGAAGAGCATGAGAACTCAAAGACTAGATTCATGTCACCACAGATTTCACGGAAACCAGCTTCCCATTCCATACCTACAAAGCACCCAAAAATGTTCTCAGTGAGTCACATCCCTAAAGCAGCAAAGGATTGTTCTTCACACCAAACAAATGCACATGGTCCTCTTCAAACAAGCATATTTCCCAGAGGTGATCTTAAAACTGCCATTAGTTAAGGCACTGACACGATACTGTTTGTTAAGCAGCATGACAAAGGGAGAAAGCACAAGACGATGCCGTGACTTTTGCGTGTAGTATGGATCACTCTCCCCCTTCTGTGCCTTGTTTGTGAGAGCCAAACAAGCCTCCATACTGCACTCCCATTTCAACACAAGGTCCCTTGTCTGTGTTCTAATGTCTTTGCATGCTGCCACAGTAGCAGTTCACCTTATTTCTGAACCTGAGCTGGGAGTTTTCTCAGGGGAAGCAACAGTCCCCGGGCACAATGGAGAAGCAGCGGGGACCAAAGGGAGAAAGGGAAAAAAGGAAAGCTCCATCACAAAATAATTGGATTGCTGCTGGACTGTGAGGACAGCAAGCAGGAAGGGAACCAAAACCTGTTGCTTTGCAAGAGTAGTCCAGGTGTAAGCTCTGCACGCCTCGGGGTATGGAATGAACTGAGCACAATGGACTAGATCTCTATGGTAACCAAACTGCTTTTATTCTTTCTTTTACCAAAAAGACTCATTTCAAAATATAGATGCTCAAAATGCAGGTTTGCAGTCTTGTGTTGAAAATGTGAACAGAAGTAGTAGAGCTTTACTTTGCATTATTTAAACAAAAAACTTTACAGCGTAAGTATCACTACGTCCCTGCCCACCCTCCAAAAAAGAGCCCCACAACTGAATGTCAGCAAGTCACGAGAACCTGAGCACCTAAGTTAAAATATATTTTAAGGCAATCCTAGGGGATTTTTATGCCTGGGAGGATATCCTCCTGCATTTTGACTAATTCTGCAGCTTTTAAAATAATCCTAAGGTTCAGACCTCAAAGAAATGTTGGGTATTATCCTTGTGCCGCTAATTAATGGCACATAAATTAGTTTCGTCTCTGTAACCTTTAGCTAGCTTCAGAGAACACAACTGAAATGCTACGAGAAATTTTAACAGTGGCAGGCAGCATTTTCAAGCTGCCATTATCATAAACAAGCACATGCATGAGTTTCATAGTTTGAGGAAATGTCTAGTACCTGGAACTTTGAAAATGACCTTATGGGAAGTGGACTTTTGACTGCTGCACTTAGCTAAATGACTCACTGTTCCATAGCCTCCTTTTCTTCTTTTAGCTATGTCTACAGTTCTGGATTCATAAGCAGGACCCTAGGCTTTCTGTTGACCTGTCAGTGTTTAAAAAAAAAAAGCCTCTAAAATAACTACCACAATAACAGATGTTGGGTGTAATACGCAATTTTCAAAAGGTTCATCACGCCCGTTACAGGATGACAATTAAAGTGCAGCATTTGTATTTGCTTTTCTTTTTAAATACCTTTAAGTAGCAGTTTCCAAAGTAAAGGATTCAGCCTGGTCCAACACCAAGACTGATTCACAAGGCCTCCGTAGCCAGATGGAGATAAATTACTTCCAAGTCAAACCTGAGGGGGGCTGGCTTGCGGTTTAGAGTAGCAGAGGAGGAGGGGAGATGTCAGGGAGAGGGTTTTGTTTGTGTTTTGGGGGTTTTTTTTGATTTTACAAAGGACAATTTTTCCCGTTCATATGGGCAAGACATTCATGCTAGTCTCAATTCTGCTATTTGTTGCCAGTAGAGCTGAGCATAGGAACAGTAATGGAAAAGCATCACGCGAGCTACACAGGTCACAGAAGGCTATCGTAAATTTTAAAAAGGTATATATAGTCTGTGCATTCAGCACAGTTATTCCAGCAGTGCCCTGCCTCCTATAGCAAAGAGCAGAAGAGAACCTCATCTACACTAAGCTTAACGAGGATGCTTCAGTGTGAAATTAAAAGTGGGGTGGCTGGGGGAAGAGATGACGGTACAGCGTTCAAGAGGTTTGAGCCAGTACATTCTCCCTACCCCGTGGCCAATGAAACCAGAAGCTGAAGGTTCAAAGAGTTAAATGAGGCATTAAAAATATTCACCTCTTTTCACGAAAAATAGTATGATTTATAAGGACCTGGCTTACTACTTCAACAGTCTGCCTCCCAATACGTTAATTTTGGTTGCTTTATCCAGTCAGATGGTTGGTATCCTAACACTACTGTTTATGCTCTATCATCTCATTGGTTTCTTGAGTATCTGTGTCTGTAAGTAGGTATTTTTATATTTTGATTATAAATCCATAATAAAAGGGGCAGACTTGACCACTGCACTTCACAGAACACCAATAATAAATCAGTAAATTAACACCTGTAAACACCACCTTTTGCCAACAGCTCTCAACCTCTCAAACTATTGAGTGTGAATTACAGTAGCAAATAGACGAGGCAGGAAGGAAACCATTTTTATAATTACTGAATTATGTATATTGAGATAAGACGGAGAATCTTGATTAAGAACTGTGGACTTTCCTTAAGCGCTATATAGACAAGTAAGCAAAACTGTTAGTCACCACAGCCAAAATAAAATGGATGATTATTGATAACTGCAGGCAGTTTTTTAGCAGTTTTTCTTCCATGGACTATGAAAAAAACTTAACAAAATTAATTGAAGCGTCTGTATGAATGATAGCAAAAGTAACATGCCTATTAAAAACAAATTGCTAGCCCTTTGATCCAATAAGAACAGCATTATATATTTTCAAAGTTTTCATGCATTTTATCTTGTAATTATGCAGTAATGCTTGTTTGTATGCAGAACCCTTCTTGGGATGGCATACAAATCAAACAAGGAACAATTTTTCTTTCCTATTTAGCTATCCCAAATTCTTCCTCAGTACAAACAACTGGAAGAGGCATGTAATTTCATTTACAAAGTGCTTTCTATGCCACATTTGTTCTGCATGCAGTGCCACAGGTGCCCTTGGTGTTTCACAGACAGAGCAGAAAGGCTACAGAACGCAGACACCGCAGCGTACTTGCTGGCTTGTTTCTGAAGTCTGGAAACACACCTGTAAGTCTGGTTTCTATTAGCTATATAAAATGAAAACTGCAAGATTTACTCATTCCCACGAAGTGTCTCAAAACCTGAAGTGTTTATCCCCAGGAGCGGCACACAATTTCGCATGGAAGTTACACATGGAAAAAGCACACAGCCACCAGTGGGCTAAAAAGGCAGGGAGAAACCTTCACAGCTCCCGACTCCACCAGTGAGGATATGAACTGCTGCCGTGCCTGGGATTGAAGGAAATAACTGGCCACACGTAGAGCCACTCACTGCTGCGTCTTACTGCTGTTGAGCAAGCGAGTCTGGGCAAGAGTCTTCCAGCTTCTCGCACTTCTACCATAGCTTAGTGCCTATGGAACTACTAAGACAAACTTTCTGGTAGCAGATACAACTTCTAATCATTCATCTTCCATTTCAATTATACCTTTGAAAAATATACCTAGGTTACATTGCTGGTTATAAGGCTTCCTTTGAATTAACATTCAGCAGTTGGTCACAAAACCCACAGACAAAAACGCATAAAATGAAAGTAGACTAAGCCGCCTAACGAGATCAAACCTCATGGGTGCCAATATGAAAAATCCCACAGAGAGCAAAGCATCAGCCAATCTTTGCCAATATATTTGCAAACACATTTGAGAGTTTTCATTTTATTCAGTACCCACTGGCATGAGGTCAGAGCTCAATTGTGAAAAATAGAAAAGGCAGGGGGGGAGGGAGGGAGCAGAGAGGGGAGAAGGAGAAGAGCAGATGGGAAATAGGTACAGAGAAGGTATTTGTCCTTCCTTTCTAGTCTACTTCTATGTACAAAGCAACAGCTACCACACAGTTTCAGCTTCCTGAGCTGGGAGGACTTTGCTAGCCCTTCCCTGAGGGAGATCAGAACCACAGGACAACACGGGTGTGAGAAGTGCGCAAAGCCACATCCCCAGTGCACCCCAGGCTGACCCAGTAACTGAAAGGTTGAGCTGTGGAAACGTTACCCCTTTCCCAAAGGTACGGCTGTTCAGCCTTCCTGCACAAAACAGAGGAAGACGAGAGAGAACAGTATTTGGTCTTTCTTCCTACTTCCACATATATTTCTCAGCAGACACTTTCAGCAAAGATGAATCTTTGTGTACCTACTGCGTCCTACATAGAAGAATTTTATTATACATCCCCACTGGGAGACTATGTCCACCTCAACAGTAATGAGGATGTTTTACACTCTCACCGGCTGCTCATGCAGTACACTTCTTCTGCTCCTTCCCAGCACAGGAAAGGAGAAAGCTCTCTGGAATTTTTATTTGATCCCAAGTGAAAACAGAACCGAACTTCAACCCCTTGCCTATAGCTCCCACATTATAGCGTACATGATTCAGGCAACATATGAGCATTAGGTCTTCCTCTAGTAAGTTAGACCACTCAAGGGATGGTCCTAAACTACTGGGGCAGGGTTGATTTTCGAGGCATTGTATGCCTGTTAAAACTCAAAGGGATTGGGAGTGAAAGCAAGAATTCTTACATTCCTACAATTCTATTCCAGCATCATTCAAAGTAACTTCACACCAACAAGAGGGTTTTTCATCTTCATGACAAGACCTTACCTTGAAAAGTGACAGGGGTTTTGTTTCTTTTAAATGTAAGCTATCTGTATTGTGGAAATAAAGATATAAACAGTAAAGCATTTGTATGTATTGAAAAATAGGACAGTTAGAGTGCAATTCCTACCACGAAAACATCTCTCTCAAATCATTAAGAAGCTTGCTACTTGACAGAGTAACTAGTAGTCCTAAAGTAAATGCACAGCTGGACAAGCACAAATCCCCTATTTTAAATTGGACTTATCCCTTTGCTAGTCAGACAGTAATTCTAATTTTGTAATTCCATTGCCCAGGCACTACATGGGTTGGAAATCCTCTCTCACAGAAAGGTGAATTCTCTTCCTCAAGTATTGTTATGAAATAAACATATTGGTCTCTGAGCCCTTTTAAAGCAGGGAATCAACTCCCATAGAGGAAACTAAGAGCTACATTGACACGAAACAAATTATTCTCTCAAATATTCAACCAAGTATCTCTGCAGCTAGTGTAAACAGACAGGAGGAAGTTAGAGAGAGCACGACTGTACCAAACTTAATTGCCTCTGTTCAAAGGAGCGCGCTTTATGGCTGTGCAACCAACTCTACTGCAGCGTGATAGCAACCAGCCGTACCTGGAGTTTAAGGGTGTCAGCTATGGAGAGCAGATGTTGTATGTGCCTTTTTCATGGAATGAAAATCTCTTATCGAGCCTGCTGTTTCAAATCATAAACCAAAAAGCAATTGATGGAGATATGCCTGCAGATAAGAGCTGCCACTATTTCCCATACCTTTCCATTTTCTTTTAATATATAAGGGACGAAAACAGGCTCTTTGTTACTAAAGAATTTATGTTCTAGTTGCTCCTTTTCCATCAAAAAATTAAAAAAATAAAAATATCCTATTTATAAGATCACAATCAGTTGCAGCGTCACCATCAATTGTGGTACCATCACACAAAACATCTGGAAAGCTTAAAGGAAGAAAAACTAAAGCAAGTAGAAAGATGAGGGGAAAAGAAACTTAAAACAATGGAATCACAATTGAAAACATTTGAAACAGCAGGAGCCTTGTTCCATAAGATATAATAATTTGCAGTAAGAGCCTGAAGGTTTGTAAATATGAATGCTGGTATATGGTCTATGCCTTGGACTCTTCAAAGAAAGTATTTAAGATGAGCACTTGTGCGTATGCATGTCAAGAGCTGGTTTGCTAAAATAGCTGAGTTCCATCCTGCATTAGCGGGTTAGAAAGAGTAAGTGTATGTATGTGTTCAGTGCATGATAAAATCCCCATTTTCATCCTGGATGATTTAGAGAAAGGAACCACATGATGTCAGCAGATCATCCAAATGTGGAACAGACTGCCTGCTAAATAAAATCTGTTGGGGCTGCTGAACGAAACTAAGTTAATTTGGCATGTGGACTCCTAACCCAAGTTGCTCTTAATTCACAGATGCTTTTTGCCAGACAAGGGAGTCTTGCTTACAAGGCATTCGCAGGCTACTAGGATGGAATGCAGATTCAAATATGTCTCATTCTTCCTCAGGAAAATTCCCCAAAGGGTGCATTGCACTGGAAAAAAACAGAGCAACATACCATCTGGAAGTTCACAGTAGCATAGATGCAAATAATTAGAGTTCAGAGTTGCAGTGAGAATCCTGTCCCTTTCTCCCAGGGGGTCTCCAGAGTTTTGTTTCTTCTAACTAATTCAGTTAGACACCGGAAAGCTTGCGAATGAATGCAACGAGCACGGCCAACCCTGACAACAAGCAGCCTGAGGCTAGTGGGGCATCTTCACCCATAGAGCTCCCAGTCCAGCCCTCCTGCAGCCCCGTTACAAGGCAGCAGCTGGTCCACCTTGAGCACAGAGCTTGCACAACTGCATCTAAACTCTCCTGCTCCCTTCCTCCCCTTCAAACAGCACCCAGATACCAAGCTGTGCTCTTTCAGATGAGGATGCAGGCTCAGGTCTCGGGAACTAAAGCGTACAGTAGGTAAACAGGTAAGAGTACACAGGGCTGGGGTCATGCTTCATGGAGTAAAGGAGACACGATACGAGGATCTCCAACAGGAATGGCATCGCTTCCTCACTTCAGAGCACATTTTCGACCTATACGGTGCTGCTGAAGAGTTTCACCATCAACGTCTGTATTTAAGGATTTCCCTTCTGACTCAATTAAAGTAGAATTTGAAAAAAAAAAAAGTAATAATGTCGCATCATGGTGACTTCAGTGTGCACAGATTCCACAATTTAAGAGCTTCAGCATACAGAGATCTTAGTGATTAGCATCGTCCCAAGGGCTGCACACATACATACCTGAGCAGCCTGCTGGAGTCACAGTTCCTTAATGACAGTGCCTGTCTCCCTGCCTCAGCAGTTATTCAATTTCTCCCTTTAGCCTGTGACCCGATGACAAGCTAAGATGATGTGAGTGAATGTGACACAGTCCATCCCCTTTTTTTCTTAATTCTTCTGGGATTACTGAATACAGGCTGGCAGGGTTTCAGAGTAGCGGAACTTAACAATTCAATCTCGTTTTTTCAGACTTACAAATCCTACTGTATTGTAGGAAAGACAGAGAGGAGTGATGGGTCAAGAGAGCTAGACTAGAACCAGTTCTTATAAAAAGCAAACCAATTATGCTGAACCTGACTTTCATAAGTAAGATTTGAAATGCCCCAAAAAATAACTTCATAATCATTACACTCTGAAAAACGTGTAAAATATGTTTCCAATATGCGTGACTTTACATTTAATTAAAACTGAATACGATAATTATGTGTTAGACAGCAATTTAAAGAGTACTGGAGTTGAAGAGCTATACGATAAATATATACTGAATTCTGCATGCTAACTCATGCGCAGCTGTAACAGGCTTAAAATGGAAATGTGTGCATTGTCAAATTTAGGAGGCTTTAATAAATTATCATTCTTCTTTTTCATGCACTTCTTTTGCAAGATTTGATGCAGTTCCCATTCCACGTTCATTTGGCTAGCGATCTCCTTTACTGGTGAGGCTGATCATACCCTGTATCATATGAACACTCTTACCACTCCTTTTGCTATTCTGTATAGAAATCATTCATCACTCACCATCAGCTTCATTACATCCAATCTAAATCCTGTCCAGAAAAGACCAGCCCTGTACTTCAAGAACCAGAGGTCTACAGGAAGAAAGGGTATGACAAGCCTTGCTTTTCAAATCTTAACCTCTACTGCAAAATGAGAATAAGCACAAAAATACTCAAGGAGGATTATTTTAAAATTTAGGTATTTTTCAAGCCTCGTTAGGAAGGGCCTTCATCAGAAATTGATAAGTAGAGAAATCATTAATTCTTAGCATTGCTTATTCAAGTTTCTTCTAGGCCATGGATCAAATTCAGGTCCAGGGAACTGACCTGGCTGAAAGGGAAAGCAATCAAAAAAGCTGTAACAACTCCAGAAAGAGCCATTGGAACAGCAACTTGAAGAAGAAATAAATAAATAAATTTAAAAGTCACATTGTATGAAATTATCCAAACAGAACTTAAAGCAGTTTAAAATAGTATTAACAAGCCTGCTCTGAAGAGGAAGAAACTGAGTGATGTTGAAGCAAACTGGACATGCTCTGGAGAGTGAAAGAAGGGATCTGAGTCCATGTTCTGCTGTTCTACTTGCTAAACTATCCCCACCACTTCTCATGACCGATAAATGGTGTTTATTAATGGAAGGCTTTAACAGAGTAAACCATCAGAGTGCAATAACAGAGGAGAAATATATATATCTCAAACCAAATATTGTAAAAGAATGGAGTAAACAGCCTCTTTTCCAACTCTCTTGTTAACATGATATACTGCATCACAGCATGAGACGAAGAAACGCTTTCCAAAAGCGAGGCAAGAAGCACAGCCTAGTAAAATTGTATTTGGAAATATTCCACTTTTTTCCAGATCATATTATGCTTGAAAACAGATAGCCTTTAGGTCACACATATTTCACAAAAAACCTTTCCAGAGCCCCTCACTTACCAGCACGCTGTTTGAGATCTACTGAAAGCCACCTGTGCCCAATACAGTCATGCTATCACCACATCCTTCCTCCAGCATAAACATGAGAAAAAAAAACCCTACAAAGTATATCTTCCATCTTGTGAGGTGAGGAGCCATACAGTATGTTTCCCAATTCTAAAGATATAGCCTTCCATTTTATTCAAAGAGGAGTAAGCCAGATTTCCTAGATGCTTGCAGGTTAGCAATTCAGCATTGCTTCACATGAAATCACTCCCTCCCAGTAAGAAAGTAAACACAGCAACGTCAATTGGTAGATTTAGGAATAGGTCTATGAATCCAGGGAGGCTTCACTAGAATAACTCAGAGCTTCACAAAACTTCTCTTTTACCAAAACTTCTTTGTAGTATTTAACCAAGAACTGCTTTCTATGAGTAACCAGTTAGTTGGGGAGTTCCCTTCAATGAATTTAAGGTAAACTGTAAGATACATTGAGGGACTGGTTAGATTACCTGTTTAAGGCAATGCAGCTGCATCAAAACCTCATTTTATTATTTTGCTTCTCTTGCTTTTCTCTTTTATTGCCACATCACTGGCACAGTTTACACAGCACTGTGAAGTATTGTTACAGCTATGCCTTTTAGCCTTTATGCCTTTTAGGACATGGAGATGTCCTAAATGAGGCATCATCAGTGGTTCTGAATAATACTTCTTAACAATAAAGAAAAAGATAGAAGAACGGGGATAAAGAGGTCTCCTTAAAAAAAAAAAGGAAAAATTCTTACAATATTTTAAAATCTGATTATTTTATGAAGATCACAGAGAGAACCTTTTGCATGAGTCTTTATGTCCATCTCTAAAGCACTTTGCCTTTATCTGCCAGACACCATTTCTAGTAATTAAACTTCCTGAACTTCTGATTCTACTTTCTGCATGGTGACTTCATGCAGACATACTTTCAATACAAATTTCCTGATATATTACCGATTCTTTGCCAGCCAAAAGGCAACTTTCAGACAATGAAACTGAATATTGAGCAAGTCTAACACTCCTCTGCAGCAGGGAATTTGTAAAAAAAAAAAATAAAATTGGAGGATGAGGAATTTAAAAGAAAAAAAAGAAACAAAATATTTTCTTACACTTGCTTTAATAAGTTATTTTTGTTTCTGATGTAGTAGATATGAAATAATACTTAACAGCAACTGCAGAAGCCAGCAAGAATTGCTGTTAGACAATTTTTTGTACCCATATCGCTTCTCAAAGAAAATATATTGAGATGACAGAAAATACAGGAGAGGGCAATAAGCATAAAAAACAAACATGTGGCTTGCTTTAGATTTAAGGGCACCACGGGAGAAACTCACACTGATTTATCCTCTTTTTATGGAGTTTTATGAAAACAAACGGTGCAATAGCAGGTAGAGCTCCATCACCCGTCCCTTACAGCCAGTAAGAGTCAGAGCACACAGTGACAAATCCATTGCGATGCAAATCATTTAACCATGGAGAAGCTGGGAAGCACAGACACTGTACTAAGGGAGGTGGCTTGGCTTCCTGGTGTTGGGTTTGTATTTGAAAGCCTTACCTGGAATACAACTTGCAGGCAATTAAATGACTCTACTTTGAAGAAAGGTAGAGACCATGGTTCTCTCCAAGCGTAAGCTACAATCTTCCTGACGGAAGAACTTTCACGCCAAGCTCACTGCAAGTTTTAGCTTTAAACAGCCCCTCAAAAAGGCTTCTAAAAGCAAAACAGTTCTCTATTCTTCTTGATATTCTTCCTCAGTACAGAAATTTTCACACCTTTATAAAGAACAGCAAGATGCACCACGTCCATTCTTTTGGTAGAAACAGAAGTACGTAAGATTAATTGGCCATCTTCAGGCACTAAAAGAGATGAGCATTTGAAATAAACGCAAGGGTAAGAAAATGAGAAGTAATTAACCTTTCTGGCTCGTCTGTCTCCCTGTGCTTGCAACTGGGCATGTAGCTTTGTCACACCAATGAAAAAATAACTCATACGGGTACCGGTACTTTCATCAGCTCGGTATTCTTCAGTGTTTTCTCAGAGATGAAAATAAAGCATATTCCTATTCTGAACCATCACCAGCATGGATGTGAGAATAGTCTATTTCCAAAAGGCAAAATCCATCCAAAAAGTGAATTCTTTATTACGCAAAGAGCTTTTGTGTCACATTTGAGCAACTGGTACAGGTGTGTATCAATGAAAAGTGTTGCTGCAATAGCCATTGTGGAGCCAGTGTTCTCTATATAAGGGAACACTATGTTTGGAAATGAGGAGCTCAGATTTTTATCCAACCAGTCCCCTGAATTTTTTAAATCTAAATCACCGATTCACTGCAGGAACAGATTAAATCACCAAAAGCCAAAGGGAGTTTTGGGTGGAAGTCTGACAAAAAACTATCACTCAAGAACAGGCTTGCAATGAAAACCAAGTGAGACCACTACTGTTTAAACCACAGCAGCAGGAGGAAAAAACCCCAAATTCCGCATTTTTCTGAGCTATCATCAAGATACAATCCTGTTGTATAGTCCTTTAGATTACTACCCTCGCACTAGATTTTCCCATGATGTCAACACACGGCTCCTTTCAATAGAAATTTCAATAGAATACCTTTCGTGATATTATCGCCAACTCTTGCTCTAACTAAAAATTAAAAAAAAAATAAAAGCAACAAACTTGTCTTGTGTCACAGTGATGTGCTGAGAGTACAATCCATCACACAAGCCCACTTATAGGTGGGAAGACCAACACCACAAACAGTCAAAGAATTTCTAAGTTGTTACTTGGGGTCAGTGTCATCTTCAGAACATGGGCTGGGGAGGCCCATCCGCAGCTGGACGAGTGATTCATCAGACATTCAGCCAAAGGACCAGGACAGCAGAGTTGGCTGGGATAATTAGCAGATGTGAGTTAAGGCCAAGAACTTCCCAGTATACAAACACTTTTCTTGTTGGAAAAGAAAGCCGAAGAGAGACCTGTGAATTCAACATAGCCCTGCAGTCCTCTAACAAGCATAGACTAAAAATCTTCCATCAACTGAACTAAAACTCACTTGCCTAAATTATCTTAAACCCTATTCCTATTGTGCTGAGAGGGAATTAGAACCTCCTATGGGTATTTTCAGAGTGTGCAACAGAGAAGAGTCCTGTTTTCTTTAGCATCCTTTTTACCTTAGATAACAATGGCACTGTAAGTAGACCCAGGGGTGAGAACCGCAGGACTTCACATATCACCAAGACTCCTTCCTCTTTCACTCCCACCGATTTCCCCTCACCAGCCCCAAGAGTGACAATCTTTTGCAGTTCATCATATTAAAGCCTGTCAAAATGAAAATTTTTTCTCTGTCACCATCTCTGTTGATTAATGATCAGATATCCCTACCAATTTACACGGACACAGACTTCTGAAAAATACCAGATCTTTTCAAACTAACAATGACTTGACCGATTGGCATTGCATGTAACCTCTAGTCATCTCACGCTTTAGTTTGCCTGTCCAAAAAGAGACAGTGATGTTGTCCTGGAGAGCACCGCCACTATCATTGCGTGCCTTTTTCCCTTCCTGCATCACACACACAAGGGGAAGATCGATGCTGCGCCTGCAGTGCAAAAACAAATAGTGATAGCAGGATTGCCGAGCTTCAAAGAGAAAAACTTGGCGGTACGCATTCTACAACAAAAACCCTTTTTTTTTTTTGGATATGGGTCACCAGTTCAAATTTTGTCCAAGTCGACAGCGCACAAAGGTTATTACCATCTGATGCCTGGTCTTGTGAGGCACTAAATGATCTCAAGCTCTGACAGTTAGCAGAATCTCACCAAGTTCGATCTCTGGAGGCGACTCCGATATGTCTGGAAGGGGTGGGTGATTGCATTTAACTGCTCTCAGCACAAACCCATAGAAAAGCACCCTTATTATATCTGTCACCTTTATATCCAGCTCTCCAGAGAAAAGCTAAAGACCGAGTGGCTCCAGCAAGTAAGTGATTTCATCTCTCCGGCAGCGATTCCCCAAGGACTGAGGCAGCTCATTGACAAAACTTTACATTTGTATCTGCTTCACACGTTACGATTTTCCCTTTGGTTAATCAAGACCTTTTTACACAAGGCAAGAATTAATGCAATAAAAACTAATAAACCAAAAAATTAACAAGTAACAACGTATAAGGAAATAGGGCTAGCGGATCTAGTAATTGCAAAGAAAACATGAGATTCTATTGCTGCAAGTAAGAGCAGACGTTTCTATTAAATCAACAGAGGAAGGCAAAAGGCAAGAATCCTAAGTCTGATGGAGTTGAAACATTTAAGCTTCCGTTAACATTCATAACACTTATTTCTGCATATGTACCATCAAACAGAGGCAAAATTCATACTAACATCTAACACTCCTAATCCCCCAAAAGATTAACAGTTTTTTACAATGTTTGCTTATCCCGATGTACAATTCTTGTCTATTGCTCCAGCCCCAGATCTGAAAATAAAGAAATACTGTTCTCAGCTCCAAACAGATCACATTCAGTCTCGCTCCTCTTACAGGTTACAGCTTTAGCATCATAAACCCCCACGCAATTAGAAATGGGAACTGCCCAATAAGCAGCAACACTTGCATCTAGCTGTGGAAGGTCCCCAGATACGTGACTTACAATCCGTAACATTTTTATAGATCATGAGGCTGGTTTAGATCACTTTTACGAGATGTTTTAAAATTTATAAGTTCTCATTTTCCCCTCCCTTGGAGTCCAGTTATTAAGGAAGAGAGGCTTTATAGGTAGCAGGGAACCAGAAAATGGCTGGACTAAAAACAAACAGAAAAAAACCCTGCTGAATATTTCAATTCCTTCATCCTAGAAAAGAGGCTGCTCATAAGGAATACATTACAGTGTAGTATGACACCGTGTTTAATTATTTGAGATACCTTTGGACACTTCTGGATCCATGTAAAGTCTATGTTATATGACATAACATCAACACTAAAATTCGAAGTATACAGTTCAAATTAGAAAAAACTTTAGAAAAAACTCTTTTTTTTTAAACAAATGTCTTAATTGGTGAGCAAAAGTTTCTGGAGAATTATGAATTTAACAGAAGTGTTGAACCCCTAACATTACAGATAAGTTTTAAGCTTTCTAATGCCATAAAGGACTGCACATTATTCCTATCATGCAGAAGAAAATTTGTACTTAGTAATAAATTTAAAAAAACCAACACTCAAACCCAAAATATCATTGTTCCAATATTTAGAATGTTTTATCTCATATTCTCCTCTTGCTTTGGTATTTAAAGTACTTGAACTAAGTGGCTAAGGTTATTTATGGGGGAGGGAGGACAAATACCAATGAAGGGCTACTGTGCTTCAAATAAATATACTCTATACAGCTTAGTAAGAACAAAGTATCACTACTGAGATTCAAATTTGATCAAGCCCGCTCTAAGCTACACTGATAGATTAGGATCTTTGACTTAATCATACATTTTCCTCAGAGGGCTTTACAATTTTTTAATAAAAATTTTACTATTAATAACATGTAGTCTCCAGATCAGTTTAAGATACTTACTTTATCTTGAAGAACGAATCTTTGTAGTTGAAAATGATGCGTTTTATCTTATTAGCTTCCTTGGTTTTAAAATCCTAGCTACCTTATCTTACTAAGGTAGCCTCCAGCTACCTTAAGCTCAAAATCAAAAAGGAGGCCTATAGAGGGTGGAAGCAAGGACAGGTGGACTGGGTGGAATATAGAGAAACTGTCCGAGTGGCCAGGAACCACATCAGGCAGGCGAAAGCCCTAAGAGAACTGAATCTGGCCAAGGACATCAAAGACAATAAGAAAAAATTCTATAGCTATGTCAGGGAAAAAGGTAGGACTTGGGAGGCTGTGGGCCCTCTCCGGAAGGAAACGGGAGACCTGGCCACCCAGGATATGGATAAGGCTGAGGTACTGAATGACTTTTTTGCCTCAGTCTTCACTGGCAAGGGCTCTAACTGCACTGTCCAAGTCACAGTAGGTAAAACCAGGGGCTCTGAGAATGGAGAACTGCCCACAGTAGGAGAAGATCAGGTTCGAGACCACCTGAACAACCTGAAAGTGCACAAGTCCATGGGACCTGATGAAATTCATCCCCGGGTCCTGAAGGAGCTGGCGGACCAAGTTGCGAAGCCACTTTCCATCATATTTGAGAAATCGTGGCAGTCTGGTGAAATTCCTGTGGATTGGAAAAAGGGGAACATAACCCCGATATTCAAGAAAGGAAAAAAAGAGGACCCAGGAAACTATAGGCCAGTCAGTCTCACCTCTGTGCCTGGCAAGATCATGGAGCAGATCCTCCTGGAATCTCTGCTAAGGCACATGGAAAATAAGGAGGTGATTGGAGACAGCCAACATGGCTTCACCAAGGGCAAATCCTGCCTGACAAACCTGATGGCCTTCTACGATACTGCCACGAACTTGGTGGACAAAGGCAGAGCAACGGACGTCATCTACCTGGACTTAAGCAAAGCATTTGACACTGTCCCGCATGACATCCTGGTCTCCAAATTGGAGAGTCACGGGTTCGATGAATGGACCACTCGGTGGATAAGGAACTGGCTGGATGGCCGCACTCAAAGGGTTGTGGTTAATGGGTCAATGTCCACGTGGCGGCCAGTGACGAGTGGTGTCCCGCAAGGGTCAGTACTGGGACCAGTGCTATTTAACATCTTTGTTGGAGACATGGACAGTGGGATCGAGTGCACCCTCAGCAAGTTTGCCGATGACACCAAGCTCGGTGGCGCGGTTGACACACTGGAGGGAAGGGATGCCATCCAGAGGGACCTGGACAGGCTTGAGAGGTGGGCTAATGCAAATGGCATGAAGTTCAACCAAGCCAAGTGCAGAGTCCTACACCTGGGACGTGGCAATCCCAGGCATAAATACAGGCTGGGCAGAGAATGGCTGGAGAGCAGCCCTGAGGAGAAGGACTTGGGAGTGCTCATGGATGAGAAGCTCAACATGAGCCGGCAGTGCGCGCTGGCAGCCCAGAAAGCCAACCGTATCCTGGGTTGCATCAAAAGAAGCGTGGCCAGCAGGGCACGGGAGGTGATTCTCCCCCTCTACTCTGCGCTTGTGAGACCCCACCTGGAGTACTGTGTCCAGCTCTGGAGTCCTCAACATAGAAAGGACATCGAACTGTTGGAACAGGTCCAGCGAAGGGCCACTAAGATGATTAGAGGGATGGAGCACCTCTCCTATGAGGACAGGCTGAGAGAGCTGGGGCTGTTCAGCCTGGAGAAGAGAAGGCTCCGGGGAGACCTGATAGCAGCCTTTCAGTATCTGAAGGGAGCCTACAGGAGAGCTGGAGAGGGACTCTTTGTCAGGAAGTCTAGTGATAGGACAAGGGGTAATGGTTTTAAATTGGAAGAGGGGAGATTTAGATTAGATATTAGGAAGAAGTTCTTTACTGTGAGGGTGGTGAGGCACTGGAACAGGTTGCCCAGGGAAGTTGTGGAGGCCCCATCCCTGGAAGTGTTTAAGGCCAGGCTGGATGAGGCTTTGAGCAACCTGCTGTAGTCAGAGGTGTCCCTGCCCATGGCAGGGGGGTTGGAACTTGGTGATCTTTAAGGTCCCTTCCAACTCTAACCATTCTATGATTCAGCTCTACCTTTTACAGCATTCATCTCTGTCTTTTGAAAGAACAGTTCAACAAGTGTAAAGATACTAAAAGTGTCCTGTTTTTAAATAGGGGAAATAGCACTTTCTGTGATTTTTACCTTAAAGCTATAACTTACTCATATTTATCCTTTAAACAAATAACTTGAGAACCATTTTTTTCAGTAAGTTGCAGACAATTCTCAGAAGCTGTATTTTCAAACTAAATAGATTAACCCATGTCATAGACCTCTAACCAAGCACAGTAGTTTTAAAGGATAGATTTTTCCCAACAAAAGAAAATAGACTCAGCATTTGAAAAAAACTACACTATATGTAAACACAATTGCATTCTTTATACCAAAACCAGGCCAATAACATTCACACAAATGGAGTTTTATGACAATTGCAAGAGCAGGAAGCTGACAACTTTCACGCAAGCAAACATACTGGTAGAAGAGCAGTCACTACAAGCTATTAAGAAAATATTTCCAATTTAGAGAGATATTTAAAAAGATTAAGTAAAGCAGAATCCATATCTCTAATAAAAATATGTAACAATCACTGTTAAAAACCAAAATAAAGCATACAAAGTTCCTGGCTTACACAGGTAAGCAATAAGTATCTTGAAAAGAATAATCAGCAAAGCCCAAATACTTGCAAGGTAGTCAAGCACTGCTCCCCGCTCACATGGAAATTGGGTGGTAAAGAGCAGATACAGAACAGGTAAGTAGCAACTGTATTTAGATATTCAAGATTTTTTTCCAAACAAGTCTTCTCTGTCTGTTTCATGAATCCATAGGTCAACCAAGGTAACCCATTAGCCTCGCAAAGCTACCGCAATCTAATCTCATCTCTATAGCTTTTGGGCTCAAAAAAAGGAGGTAGCTTTTCCCTCCCTCAGTTGGTATGACCAGCAGAATCAAGAGAGAAAAGGGAGAGGAAGACATGGCTAACTTTTAAGTCTAGTTTGCAGCAAAGCTCAGAATTGCATTTTCGGATGCAAAACCCCAGTAGTACTTGCTCACTTCCCCATCTTTCCTTATCATCCTTCCACTTGCGGCTGCTTTCCTCGGAAAGGCTTCAAAGAGATAGCTAGACAAACATTAAGCTCAGAGATGTGAAGCTCCTGTTGACTTCACACATGGTCACGACTTGCACGCCTGCTCAGCGACTGGGCAAATACCACATGGGCTACCCTACCAAAACATACCGCATTCAGTTTAAAGAACAGAAACAAGTTTTAAGCACATAAGCCTATAAATTCATTACCCGAAAGGCCCAATTAGATTTGCATTATTTATATTCCTTGAACAAAGATGACAATCACGTGTTATAGGTTATTCACCGCCTTATCAAAAGACAGCGCTGTAACTGTACGTAGTCATACACTCAGTCAGATATCAGTGTGCTCTGTCTGAAGCCCGACAGCTTACAGTTCTGCAAAACGTTTAAGTGCTTAAACTCTTTGCGAAGCCAGGATCTTCCATGGTGACTGCGGAGGGACCACACAAATATAAACACACAATTCTGGTAGCACCCAAAAAACCCCTTGGCTCCTTCTGACCACATCACGCAGCAAATATTAGCATTTGGTTGGCTTTCTACAATTACTGTCAGAGACCGATCATAGTTGAAAAACTGTAATTATCTATTTCTCAATATTCGCTCCCCTAAAACAGAGGAGTTATGCAGAGCATTACAATTCAGCTTCCAATATTGTATCCAAGACTTAATGTATTGCACACGAAGCACTAACTCTAAATATAGCTCGCAGGTACTTAGAACATGCCAGTTCACAGCGTATAACAGCTGGATGTTTTACATTCATGGCTCTGTTAAACTCATGAGCACTTTATCAAACAATTCGGTATCCAAGACTCCCTAGCACTCTGAAACATTTGTAATCTGCCTCATACATTGTTCCATGAAATGATAAGAAGCTCAGTATCTCCCCTACTGCTTCATGAGAAGGTTAGCCTTTCTCAGCCTTGAATAATACATCAGTACTACAGAAACACTTATTCTTTGAGTAGCTTCCAAAAAGTTAAAAACTTCATTCTCTTCAACCCAGTCCACTACAAAATAGTACTAAATCATCTTTATTATAAATGCAGCTACATTTAACTTCCAAAGAACAAAACTGTTTTGTTTATTGTTTAACCAATGCTATTCAATATCAGATACGACAAAAGGCTTCTACCCCCTCCATCCAGTTCCGTGGCAAACCATCACACAGTTCAAATACAAAATAGTTTAAGAAATTGATATCAACAATGCATGACTTTGAAGTCTCCTAGAAAAACTTTTGAAGTAGAGCAACGTTTAGCACATTTGCTTTTATTGCTTCAAGTAATGTTGTCCAATTGTTCTGAAATGAAATAATTTAGCAAAATGATCAAAAAGATTAATTAACCAAAGATATGCTGCCTGTGCAAATCAGATATTGCAGTCCACTTACTACTTTAGTAGAACATACATTCTAATGTTTACTTTTTCTGAAAGCAAGTGTAATTCACTACTGTTCCATGGTGGTTTCAAAGGGGTGGGGGGATATCACAAGTAGTTCTTGAAGCAGTAGAACTAGTGAGGTGTCATTTCCCATGGATTTGCGTCCCAACAGTAGCTGATTTTGCAATTTAAAGCATGAACTGTCCCAGCAAATACAACAGCTTCCACGGCCCACCTATCCAGAATTTCTGTTGCAATAAAAACAAGGAAGCACCTCCTCCAGGTGTGGGGGCTCCTTCACAGCAGAAAATGCAGATAGCATCCCCCACCCAGCCACCTCTGCTCTGATTTTGCCCTCCTGCCAAGCTCAGCTGAAATTAAACAAGGCAAGAAACTACAGGGGAAGAGGAAATACACATGCAAGTGCAAACGGGCTTCCTTTGGAAAACAAGATAAAAAGCTAAGTGTAATAGGAATCTGTTAGCCAGTAATTAGCATAGAGCACAGTGTAATTATAAAGCAGAGACATATATAATGTTGTGTATTCTACAAGTTCTCATCAAAATTGTCTTAAACTTCACATTTATATAAATAACTGTGTGTCTACACATACATTTAAATATAAATGTCTTAAGATTAGATGCACGTATAAAAGGTAAAACGAGGTATACTATTCCCCCTTTTGGCTATTCGGAATTATTTCACCTCTGAAAAAACAC
This sequence comes from Chionis minor, assembly GCA_013398295.1. NCBI lineage: Eukaryota > Metazoa > Chordata > Aves > Charadriiformes > Chionidae > Chionis > Chionis minor. The sequence continues at coordinate 914,503 of VZSF01011124.1, read as the reverse complement.
GAGTCTGAAAACGCTTTGAGTTACCCAGTAGTCTCATGCAAGAAAAAATGCTAATCAGAAAAAAAAAATACAAAAGGAACCCTTTTAAAGAAAGGAATTGAGATTTAATTACTTTGCCCAAGAATCACTACTCCATATTTTACTTCCTTAATAATTGGTAACATCCTGTGTTATCAGACCAAAAAAAAAAAGTTCTGCATCAAAAACGCATCATTCATGAAAACACATTATTGTAACTTCTAGTGAGGATACATGGTTTTACATTTTGATTGACAGTACTTTTATCTAGAAGTCTCTTCACAGTTTTCATGTTACTTTAAGATATGAAAGCTCTTACTAAACACCTACAAAAAAATGGTAATAGCATGGGTGTATGTGATTTTTCCAGTATGCTGGATTCCTATTTCCCCTAGGAAAATAGCTTTTTTGCATTGCCAAAGATATAGTCCAGCCCCACAGTAAAAGGATATCAGGCATGTGAAACCATAAAAACGTTTGGCATGCTCTCAAACTACGAAAACCATACAAAAATCACAATTCATCTTTGTGTATAAGTAGTGGCAGGAAAGGAGAAATGACACACTATCCCCCGCAGTCAAAATGGCAGAACAAGCCCTCAGAAAAAAATATATCACCCAGGAGGCAGATTAAAAAGGATCTGTAAGAACTGATGAAGAGGAAAATTGGACCAATAGAAGAGACGATGAAAGTGATACATTTGCACAACCTTAATTACCGAGTTTAGGTCTGGCCTGACCTTGCCCCCCCCATCTGCATTTGCTTAATCTTGTGGAATTCAAACAATCATTTTCTTTAAATATTCTTATAAACACAGTCCTGAAACTGGCACTCAATTAGGTTAATGTTCATTATTAAGAACATGACACACGCAACACAAATTGCTAAAGCTGCTCCTTTTTGCACTGTAACATCTGAGCAGGGACTGGGACCCAGGGGCTGATTATCAGGGTCTGGAGCCCCTTCTCCTTCACTTTCTTAGTCTAGCAAACATATTGTATGCAAAGTGAAACTCCTCCACGGAAAATACTGAAAGCAAAATAAACCCTCCCGCAATCACTTACAAAGTTGGCCTTTACCTTGCTCCTCGAGAGCTGAGAGATGTCCAAGTCTCATCAAAGGAGAGATTAAAAGGTGTTTCTCCTATGGCTCAGGAAGGCACCCTACATGTTTCACTGACTACTGTCTGATGGAGCAGCACTGTCATAATCATCCTTTGTGAACAGCAGGAGAGGCGAGATTTTAATTTATCCTCATTAAAATAATAAAAATCCAAGTATAAATAGTTTTATTCAAATGAGAAGGCACTTTTATTCTGATGCTTTCAGCTCGCTTCAATAGATAACTCACACTTCTCCATCCCTCAATTCAGTCCCAGACGACCTTTTCCTTTTCAACTGCATGAAAAAAAATTAACTCATTCCCGTGTTTTATCTATATTAGTAAGTAACTTAACACAATGTGAGGAGCTGTCATGCTGTAAGCAGTGAACCAGCTGGTGGTGACGACCAAGTGCTCACAGAACAGGATCACAGGGTTTTACTTGGGGCTAGCACTGACCCAGTGCCGTGGGGTAACTGTCCCTTCCCAGCTTTAGGTGTGCTCCTGGAGAGCATCCCCCAGTTTAACTTCATCAGAAAAGGCCTAACTTTGTGCAGTCTGAAATGGCTTCACGACACAAACCACACGGTGGTAAATGGGGCAGGGACCAGCTTCAAAATTAACCTCGTGATTCCAGCTCACATATACACACTCACACGCTAAAGTCCAAGTTGTGATTTCCATTTTTTTGTGCAGGTCACCCAAGAAAATGCGCGTGGTATCTCCATCTTCACTCCTCCATGAAACAAAATAGTCTGTCAGCTCTCACCTGTGCTGAGAATTACAAAGGAGAGGCTCAGTCCCAGCTGGTCCAAAGGCAGCTAACACACAGGTGCTGCTTTTACAGCCCCTATACACACTACACCTGGCTCTTCACTGCATGATCCACTGCTCACCTTCGAAAGCATAAAATCACTCCAAGATTAACTTGCAAAAAGCTATTATGTCAAGAGCTTAAAATTCTCATGAAGTAAATTGCTATCAATCTTTGCCTCATAAACGTCAGCTTCCATGTGTAGGTCTCTGCTAAGTTCTCTGCAAAAAGTCAGTAACCAGTCTGAACTGGATTTTTAAAAAAAAATCCACAAATTTACATTTTTTTTTTTTAGCTAAAAGGCTAAAACAATCTGCAAGGTGGCAGCATACTAAGACTACAATCACTAAGTATACTGAGACTTAAACGTACTAAGACTGTTATAGATACAACTTCAAAAAAAATCAGCAAGAGCTTCTATATACAACAATTATTTTTTCCACTTAGAACTGCAAAATTTAGATTTCAGATTGTATTTCTACATTCTTTGGAATACAGTGGGTTGACTATTGGTTGTTTTTTTTCAAGAAAGTAAAGAGAGTTCTTCATTATTTTTTCCCCCTCATGCATAATGCAGTTACAAGACACTTGAGAAATCATAGCTCCATAGTTGAAGTCAATCACATTTTTAGGTATGTGTCAGTTCAGAATACAGCTCATTACTGAATACAACTTTTGACTGACTTGTTTGTTAAGCATTGTAAGAAAAGACCTGACGAGTTTACATTAAAAAGAAAAAATTATTTACCTTTGAATTTTTTTAAAAATAATTAATTTTAAAATTATTTGACAAAGCACGTAGGAAAAACGAAATACTTGTTTATACAAACATCCAAGCATGTCATGCAACAGCCTCTGGAGAGGACACAGCTTCTGGTAGCTCTAACTTCTTGTGCTGGAGTATATCCAATAATCCACTGTTACAATAGTGCCATTCTTGGACTGTGGCATACCTCAGTGACAACTGACGCTTAACTTGGAAATTTTGCATGTATCTGCCAGTGAAGATTTAAGCCATAGAATTCAAAAATGAAGAGAGAAAGCAAAAATCTCTACCATACCTTATAACATTTGAATAAATATGTCCTCTCCACATTCATACTTAAGGGAGTAAGAAGAAAACTCTGGCTCAGACTGGTTTTCAACTAATTGAGTTTGTTTCTTGTTTTAGGCTAGAGGAGCTACCTCAGTTTCTGTTCTGGGTCTGGAGCAGGAAGGAGTTCAGTTTATAAAGAGCTGAAGGCTTGGCTGGAGTTCCCAAGGGCAGCTTGTACACATCACCATTTCATTTAATTATTTCCCCTTTTTCGCCTCCCAGGTGTATTTTTGAGAGCTAAAGCAGCCCATTCTACCACACCCGAGACAGTTAACAACGGTATAAGCTTTCTCATTACTAGCGGCACTCCAGGTAAGAGCTTTCAGTGATGGAAGTTTATAGTTTATAAAGCGTTGTATAAGCAATACCTACCACTAGTAGGAAATAAAGTAAACAATGGATTACGTTTATGTGTGTACACCATCAAGACACGAATCAGTCATTCGAAGCGTTGAGTTAAATAAAAACCTGCCTCTAGATGAGCTAGTGGGATCGACAGTAATCCTTCACAGCTGGAAACGCGCACGCTCCAGCACTTCACACAGCTCAACGAATACAATCTAAGAGTTCATTTACACACCAGTAGTTTAAGAACACTGAGCTCCCTTCAGCTGATAGATGTCTCATGCTTTTGTGTAATGCAAAATGTGCCATTAGCATTCAGAAAAGGTGAAACAGTTCCTCCCCAAAACAGCAAACTATCCCACAGAACACTTACTCAGCAACCTTTGCAATAAGTTAATGCAAAAAACTTCTCTTTACTAACAGCTAGCAATTAAGGCCCTGGAGTGTTCACCTTGTTTCATTTCAAACTCCTGCAATGTGTATGAATACAGTATCTAGGAGAGAAAGAATAAAGATGGAAGTGTCTGTTAAAATAGAAGAGAGGTGTACCTAATTACAAACCACAGTAGGATTCAGCTGGTGCTTGAAGAAGTTTGGTCTTGGTATCCTAGTATTAGAGCTTAGCAATTGCATAGTCAAATTTTGCAATCACCCTCCTACCTATATGTCTGCTAGTTTTCTAAACGAGATTATCATTACAAAGAGAGAACGATACATACCAATGTATTGCCTTGCAACATCCATAGCAGCATTAAGATTAAGACTTTGCTGCTTGCCTTTTACTACACCCACCTCTCACAGGTGAAAAGAGTTTCCTAGAACAAGCAGGAGGGAATCAATCCATAGAGTAACAGGCTGCAGTATCTACCACCCGACATAAAAACAGATAAGCAAATCCAAATTAATTCCTGGTACACATCTTTCACAATCTGTATCGTTCATTAGACTAACTAATCTAACACACAAAAATCTTAATTCTCATTCTAGTTTACGAACAACGAAGAGCCAATGCAAAAGCCAAGCTGCACTAAATCAATCAACATGCAAATCAAGTGAAATAGACCTTAAAATATTATATACAATCACTGAAGACACAATAAAGTTGCCTTTTGCAGGCACAACAGCTATCTGTCCATGACTCCCCAGCGCCCAATATACGTAAATAACAGCTAAGTAGCAATCCAATTGCTCCCTGCCCAAAGGAGTTGCTAGGTCTGAAACATGGATAGATTTTTCTAAGTTTTCTAGCTTATGTTTGACTTTTTGTACCCCCAAGTACACATTGATCTTCTCGCTCTAGGGTAATCCTGGAAAGGATTTATGTCTTACCTAGCTCACAAATATAAAAGGTTTCCAAACACATACAAATGTGTATAAGCAAATACAATAAGCAAAACTGACTCCAAAAAGCAAACAAGTAAGTCTTATTTGGTACCTGCATAGATGAGCTGTACCATCAACTTCTGAAACGCAGAAATCCCCTGTGTGAGCTGTTGTCCAAAGCCAGACCTTCAGCAGACCACCACCACCACCACCACCTCTCTGGAGCACACCCAGCTTCCTGCTCCCAGCAAGGAACACACCCCCAGGTGTTGCAAATTCCCTTTCCACAGCTCCCTCACAGATACCTCCACTTGATGCTCAGTGAGCCATCACCTACCCACCACTCCACCCTCCACCGAGACTCATCTGCTGGCCCCTAAATGTACTCCATAACTGCCCTGCGTATCTACGGCCCCTGCCCGCTGACAGAAACCCTAAAGGAAAACAGTGGTGGATTCAAGGTGTCTGCTGAAAGGACTGTATGTCTCTGGGCTTCACCCCGCCCCCACTGAAGCTTGGGATAACCCTCCCCATTGATTTCAGTGCAAGGAGGTCAGTTTTCCTGCCGGGGAGCTGCGATATTCCACAGTGTTGGGAAAGGAGAAAAGATGCAGGTTTCTGCCCCACAGTGACAGTAGCGATCACTCTCTTCACTGCCAGACGGACAGTTCAACCAGAAGAACTGCTGCAGATGCAAAATCTCTTCTTAACAGAAGAAACTATCTTTCTTTAGCCCAACAAGCTGAGTATCCATATCTCTGAGAGGCAGAATTGCTGAAGTTTTGCTACCGACCTTGCTAAAAGCAGGCTTGAGACTATTTTTTCCTTCAAAAAGTCGTTCTCCCTCTCCACTGAATCAAAATAATGAACAGTAAGGCAATAACTGCTCATTTAGTCTATAGCATCCCCATAAAATGTCTATAAAATATTTCTGGTGGTTTTCCTAAACATCATTTTTTCCTCAATACTAGTTTTTAAAGATTTAAGAAAGATAATGGAACTTTTCACACAGGGATGGAAACTCAACCTGCAATCGGCTGCACAAGATGAAAGTCTTGATAAATCGATGATGCCAAACAAATGCAAGCAGTCATTTGCCTTCCACATCTGAAAGCTCAGTTTCTCGAGTTTGTCAGATTCAATAAACACGATCCATTAGATGATGGAGAAAATGAATCCCGCTACATGCAAGTAATATAAAAAATTCATTTGAGATGCTGGATTTCATCTCAAAAACATGGCCCTTTCCCAGGGGGAAGTAGTAAAAAGTAACACCATTTGCTTTAGCACAATAGATACTTCATCTGGATTTGTCGTTCTTCATATGTAGGTAGAGCTCTAAATACTGAAATCTATACTCTGCTGTCTTCAAACTAACATACCCGTAAGCATACATAATTCAATAATTGTGTCAGGAGATTCTGAAAATAATAGCAAGTAAAATAATAAATATTTCATTTAATAAATAATAAATATATGGGTAGATGCGACTTCATGCAGAGTGAGCTTGAGAAAGACATGATGCATTGGCTGCATCCATCAGTAGTCCAGGGAGACATTAGAAGTTCCAGGTATTCATTTCTTCTTCCCTGTGTAGATATATAAGTAAAGTCCCAGTTCCCTGGCTCAAGAAGTTCTGCGTCTTTGAGCCAGCCAACGCTACTAAACCCCTTGAAGGTCATATAAGCACTGCTCACTCCATTTCACAGAAGAAAAAAATGTGTTAAGATGAAAAGAAAAAAAAAAGACAAAGACAAAAGGACCAACCACTGCGATCAAAATAACAGACATGTTTTGAAAGGGCCTAACTCCAAAGAAAGGGCTAAAGCAGAGCAAAAAGGGGTAGAGTGAGGAAAGGTTGGCGAGGGCAATGAAGACCGAAATCTGGTTCCTAGCTGTGACTCCACCAATAAGGGTGGCAACTCCTTTAGAAACTTCTATTCTGAGCTCCTTATCTACAGGAAAATTATCTGTTCCCTGAAGGTATGGGAAGGTCAATTCATTTACATTTGTTAAATGTGCCAAGGCATTTAGATTGCAGTGCCACAAAGTGAGCAGCTTTATAATAAACTTTGATCCATTCATGACAGTTATGCTGTTTTATTAGTACTAGCAAGCATTTATCCAAAGTGGGGTATAAATTCCTCATGGTATAATTTAAAAACACTCTCGAATCTTAAGAGTCCACAGTCTAAAACTGATCCAACACACATATAGAAGATGCATTCTAGAAGCCTACACCAACATCCATAAATAGAGAATGAAAATGTCTTATTTTTCTCCTTTCACTGACCTTTCTCTTTTCTTCACCTGAACCGCAGCAGAATCAGTATCTTACAAAATCAGAAACAATTCTCATAACAACAGATTTCATTTGCTCACAAAGCAATAAAATCTTAACAGAAATCATTCTAATTGTTCACCATAATAAAAGACTTTCATAATAAAAGGAATTCTTCATCCTCACTACTACTTTTTAATACCAATTTATGTAAACCATATGGAATGGCACAGAAAAATATATTTAAGACTTGAACTTGTACTGCTTACACACCAGGCGTCTGGACCCTAGCAACTGCATTATTGCCTACTCTCTCTGACATCCATCAGTTTCTCTGTACTTTACAGAGATCCAAGATAGTGAAAGTACTTTCCCTAGATTTGAGGCAGAGAGATGAAGGAAGGAGGCAGAAAGAAGAGGAAAACTATACTTGAAATTTCTTGGGTCATACGACTGTGTCAAATACCCTTTGTTCCTTCAAGGCTCTTCCCTTCCATACCTGAAAAACCACTTTCTCATCTCCCAAGGCGTGTACGCAGAAACACTGTCTCCTCAGCTCCTACCATCATAACCTCTCAGTAACATGAAGAGCGAGTCCCCATCATTAACCATCTGAAACACGCTATAAAAGTAGGTTTTTTAATTCACCTGGTAATGAAACATCCTTAAAAGGAAGGTTGCTATTTCAAAAATTGTCTTCTAATAACCAGGAAAAACTACTCAGGTTTTCACTACCTAGGTAATTCAAGATTACTTTGGTACTCGCCACATTGATGGTGGATTGCACTTACGGGTCTGAGGAATAAGAACGCAAGATGAGAAAAAATTAAAACACAAGCCATAAACCTCCATTATCATCAATGCCATCAAAACGTCTAAATTTGCAGTCTGTTTGAAAATGCACCCTCCTTTCTAGCTGCAAATAGCAAAGTCCTGATGTGGTTGCCAAGAAACCAGTACTTGCGATCCACAGAGTTCATGTTTGAGAGATATTTGCACTTACAAACATTCATGAAAGCAAAACTGAACCAAACCAAAAAATGTGGTGTTAATTCCTGTTATGATTTGTCAGTATCATCCTAAAACAAAGCACGCATCCCAAACCTCCCATCCTCAGATTGTTATGTTATCTAAGAACTGTTTGTGGACTCTTGTTCCAACTGTGTCTCCGAAATACTGAATTTATTACCCATGTACCCTGTCGCACCCAAACTTTATGGGTTTCGCTGACAACTCTTCACAAATTATAACATGGTCACTAGGCTCCTCACCAACATCAAGCTCTTCTAACTCATTGTCCCACTTTGTGGATTACTGCACTAGTTCACTGATTAAATCCAGAGTTAATCATGATTATTGTGCTGTAAAGCACCTTGGGAGACATGACATGAAAAGTACTAAAAAAATGCAGTTGAATTTGATTACTCTGTATCTTCTCAAACCCATTTATATGTTAAAGAGTGTCTTTTATTACATTCAATATTACATTTCATACAAACTCCAGTCACAATTTAATTTTCCCGTGCCATTTTTAATTACTAATATTACTGTTTGCAACCAGAGATTTGACAAGGTTGAGTCCTCTTTGTGCTAGGCCCTGCACAGACATAAAATAAACGACAATTCCTGGCAAAGATAATTCACAAGCTGTAAGAGCTGTAAGAGCCAGTAAAATACGTGAAAGACAAGATGAAACTGTTTGAGACGAACAAAAGAATGGTGGAAGAAAACCAGTAAGTGAATGACAGATTATCCCCGTAACTATTTTAAACAAAATCGGTTGCTGCTTTTTACCTTCACCAAAATATATGTATCCACTAGCTCTCAGTCAAGCAATTGTTTTATATGTTCATTCACTTTTATGATATTAGAAATAAACAAAACGTGTAGCCAGAGAAGTTACAGACAGTTCTGAAAATCTAAATCTAAAGATTGGAGATTTCTGCGATTCACCAGGCCACTACTATATTTCCCTCAAAGTATCTCATGGCAAAAGAATACTTCTTATACCCTATAATAGCTTTCTGTTGTTGGGATTTCATAGACACCTACTTTAGAAGAGGACATCATAAGATGCTCCTTGACACTTCCACTGGTCTGGAGCTATTTTGTAGTTTATTAGGTGATCTTTGCTGCACTGACAAACAGAGATGCTTCATCACTTTCCCCTTTTTTTTATTTTTTTCCACTTTTTCATTTCTTTTTTGGTTTTGTTCAATAGCGGTGTCATTCTAAAGATATGAAAATGAAGAAAGCAGTTACGGAGTTAGCCAGAAGGGTGAATGTGTGAGAAGTGTGAATGGCAAAACTCTGTGAAGTGTTCTGCAAATCTTTCAGGAATGAACAGTAATTCAGAAAGGTAATTCTGAGGCTTCAGAAATGGTGTGATATACCGAAGTTTTCCTAAGGTGCTTTTCAACACATTGTCTAACGGATGAGGTCAGATGACCTTCCTCCCTTTAAACAAAAAGCTTTTCCAGGAGGAACAGATGCCAGTAAAGACTGTTTGCTGCATATCCAACATCATATACATTACATGACACTTCCTTTCCAATATCCATTTGCAAGGAAAGAAAGACCAAATACTTGGTATGGCAGAGCAAATAATCTAGCCGCAGATTTAGAAACATATCCAAGTATAAAATTACATTTTCTCTTGAGGCAATAGGTACTTTATTTAATAAAGCAGTAAAATCAATTAGGAAAAAGTCATCATCATGGCACAACTTTGGATTAGTTCAGTTAGATTGATTCTATCAGTTCTCGTAACCTGAATCCAAGCATAACATCCAATTCTTGTTTAATTAAAAAAATAATTCCTCTATCTAAATGTGTTTGTCATCCCCAGCAGGTTACCTTTATCACAAAATCTGATGAACTATAACTAAATCACTTTGAGTTGATAACAGCATAGGTCCCTGCAGGAAAAAGGAAAAAAGAAAAAAAAAAGGGGGGGGGCAGAAAAGGTAGTGGAAATTGTAAATGCATAAAAAGCACATAGTAAGACTTATCTGATTAGTCCTGCCAATCTTCATGTATTAAGGTTGTATGCTTACAGCATTATCCTATTCACAATCTTAAAATGTACAAGGTTTTAAGACTAACCTCTCTAAATATCAGTGACAAGCAAAATTCTATTCTGATAAGGAAGGATTATTGTCCTCCTGTTTAAGAAAGCAAGTCAAAGGGAAAAATGAAACCAATTAATACCATCTGTCTCTAGAAGTCACTGTGATTCCCCTTATTGTAATTTCTGTTGTTATTAAGGCCTCCATCTAAAGCATATCAGCAGAAACAGCAGAATAGAAATATAAAATGACACCAGAACAGGTTTCTGCTATGATGACTTATGACTTGGATCCATCACGTTTTAGTCTCTAGACAAAGAAGAAGGAGGAACAGGGGGAGATTGTATTGCAGTAATTAGCAGTCCAGGTTTATTAGTAAAGGATGCGTTTATTATGCAGTCTAAAATAGGAGTCTGTACCACAAATCAAGAATATACATGCATGCAAAACAAGTGAGGAATTTCTCTGTAATTTTTTATGTAAATATATGAAGTACAGTAATAAAGCAAAGCAGGATAATTTTATTACTGATTTACCTACTCAGCAGCTATGCCAAGGATGAATTCAGTTTATTAGATATTTTCTCAGAATAGAATAGCAGCCAAGTTTTTTTATATCACACAGAATATCACTCTTTGAAGTGATCAAGGTCACTCTTTACACATCCTTTTTCTCCCTCCAGTTGTGCCTGTATCAGCCTTTAAAGCATTCAAAGCGAGCAATAATTTTATTCAGGAGTTCCTTAAATACTGTCAGATTCATCACCGTTCACCATAAAACAGACATTTGCCAAAGTGACTCAGCAACTGGCCACTTGCTGGCTAAAGCAAGCTGAGTCACTGCTTCTGATCTAACAGAAATGTCCTACATCAGATTCGGAATATACATCAGTATGTTGTTTACCAGCCTACGAGGAAAATAAGTTATTGCTGTGAGTCACAGAGGGAAGGAAAAAACCACAGAAATGAAGATGAATGTTAGGAGACCAGAACAACCGGAAACAATAAACAAAACACTGACACCCAGAGAAAGCAGGAATTGAGTGCCAGGAAAAGACAAATACTGCTATAGATTCAGATGTCTTTCTCCAATAAAAACCACAAAGATTACTGTTCGCTGTCAGCTAAATCACAAAGAAAAATCTTCTACTGTCCTGTATTATTAAACTGCATTGAACCGTGTAATTAGGCCACCACCAAATTAAGTAGAGCAAAAGTTCAAATTCACTTCATATAAATATAAATATGCTAAATTAAAGGTTTTGCTCACTGAAAATCAATAGGGATATACTCGTGCATCACTTTAACATCTACGATGACGTTTCCTTTCCATTAAGAAACTGCAGGTTTGCCATGATTAAAGAATCAAACCAATAAACATGAGCCTTTCAGAGCCAGGAAGGAAGGAGCAGCTCTACTCAGGTTCTGGCAGACAAACTCATCACTGACAAAACGAACTGAGGAAGGAGGGTGTTTCCAGCATATCAACTGAGAAGTATAATCAAGAAGCAGATTATAAGCATGCTTGTTCTGAATGATTCATGAAGCGTAATTTCTGCTCTTGCCTGGGTAATTAGAAGGCTTTCAACTCCAGTTCAGATCTCTGGTTTGGGGCTTTTTTCATTCTCAAACCTATTAAGCTAATAGAGTTTTTTCTTGCTTTCAAACATTGACATCAAGGCAAGATGTGTAGAAATGCAAAATATACTTTCATCAGTCCGTAAGAGTGCAAGATTTAAAGTTCCCCAATATCATTCAAGGGGCAAGAAAAACCCAAATCACAGCAAATCACTGGTGAATTTCTGAGGAAGCATCCTGAACTACACCTCCTTGGTCAGCAAGGAAACATATGGGAAAGGCAAACAGTGGGCAATTTCAAAGAATACCTCTAGGGCAAAAACTATCACATCTACTCACAAGTTTTTTGACGCTGACCTTAGTAATTAAGGAAAAATAATAACGCAAACAAACCACAATCAAAACTTTACTGCTGATTCTGCTTAATTATACAACAACTTGGAAATTCATTACAACTCTCAGCACAGAAATCTGAGCCGAGTCCCTGTGCTGGCAGGCTTTACAAACACTAGGCTTGTAAGACAGACATCTGGTATTTTTGTGCTCTGTGATGGGCTAGTTTATTAATTTGCGTCTTGCATTATGGGTTAATGAATGTATTGCATAGGATAATGCACAAAAATTGCAATGAAAGATGATAAGCTTTCAGATGTAACATCATCCTTCTCAGTGGAGCTTAGAAAAACACAAACCTGGTAACAAAACGAGTGTCACAGATCTGTTGATGAAGCATGAAAAAGCTTCCTGAATGAACTAACTCAATCTCTTGGGAGAGTGAGAAAATACTTCCTCATAAAACCTCAGAAGCTCTGCCTTATTTTCAGCTCTTCTCCAAGTTCTTTATTTTATTAAGTCTTTCTTGTTAGAAATAGCGTATTTTTTCCATAAAGTATAGCAGTGGTTCCTTTCCAATTTCAGACTAGTATGTTTTAATTCTAAAAGTCTGGCCTTAAGAATTCCCCTCGCTCATTGGTGCTACAGTAAATATTTGTGTTACTAAGTAGCTCTAAAACATAATCAAAACTCTCCACAAAGGTTCTAGATTTTGTAAAATGTGCACTGCTTTATTTTGCACAGATTGTTCAGCAATTGTTAGAGTATAAGCCTTTTGCCTGCTCTGGATTAAAAAAATGACAGAAACATGAAATACCCTATATTCTCATCAATCACTTTAGCTATCCAGTCACAGATCATTTTTTCCATCACTTCTATAGGGGTTTTGGACTCCAGAAAGATTATCCGTAACAACACCTAAGGGGAAGAAAATCTGTCCATTCTCTAATCCTTTAAAATGATTGTTTACTCTCTTCTAAAACAAGGTGGTCTGCAAATCCTGTTTCCAGGAGCCTTTTGATAACTGAGGACTGAGGTAGGGAGAATGGGGCTCCAAAACTGTTTCGATTTTAAGTTATTCCAAGTCAGAGAGGCACTAGACGTCACATAACCTTAACTCCTGGCTGCAGAGTATTCCTCGATGTGTGTCAGTGTGTGCATACAGCCCTCTGGCCAGCCCACACTCAGGTGATTACATTAAGATGGCATTATACTCACTCCAAACTTTTGTGGCTCCTTTTATGGCAGCAGAAAAAACAAAGAAATTCAGGCAACAAAGTATAATGCTAAAGATTTAATGAAAGGTAGAAAACTCATCGATACATTTATTTGACATTATTCTTGACCTCTGCAAAATCACATCAGTGACAGGCAGGCTGCAACCTTACTGTAGAAGTCAGTAATGGAGATTACTCTTAGAGCAATAACAATAAATTTATTTTTCTGTTTCAAAACAATCAACAAGAGAAACAGCAAACTTATTCTTCCCTGCTCTCTCCTGGAACTGCATTTCTAGGCGTTGGCAGGATGTAGACATTGTACAATATTAATTTTCTATTTAACAGCAGTAAAGCGGTCTGGGCTGTTACAAAGCTGCAAAGCCTCAATGATCTAAGGTAAGATGTGTATTTTTATGAGTGTCTTTCCCCCTGCTCCCAGCATTTAAGAGACAAGAAATTATTCCCGTGGCTCTGTCCGGAGGCAAGACACTGCCTCCAGTTTCCAGAAGCAAAAGGGCAGGGCACAGTGAGCAAGAAACCCGACCAGCATTGCTCATCCACGTGTCTGTGGCAGAACCGGGAGACTCTGCTTGTATCAAGCCCCTGAATTTCACTCAGTAACTTTAAAAGACTTAAACCTACAAAAGCCCGCTTTCTCACTCCGCAGACCAGGGTACATTCATACAATCGCATATGCTTATACAAGACCCTAAAACTGCCTTTACATTACCTCGACTAGGAATAAGAAACCAAGTTTTCATAAAGCTCAGTAATCCTGGATATCACCCACAGAGATAAGAGGCAGAGTAATCTGGACTGCAGGAAGCATTGTGGTCACTCCAGAGAAATACTAGAAAACATGCTTGTAGACATTCTTTTTCCAGAAGTCTCTCCAACATTATTCTCATTGCAAGACAGCTTACCACCGCACATTAAATTCTTAAATTTACAATTATTAATCGCTTGTATCCTAAATGCAAATATATTCAATTACCCTGATGTTGGATCTCTCTTTGCAAATAAGCTCTCATTTATTTTTCATATAAACAAACTTAAAATCCTTTCTTCCCTCAAGTTACTTATTTGTAGGTTACATTGGCATATGCTAATACTTCTTAGTTACAAAGACTAGCAAGCTGCAGAAATTGCTAGCAACATTCCATGCAAAACAAACCCCCAAAAGCAAAATAAAATTAATTATAGCATATATTATAGAAAACAAACTACAGTGTAGAAAAAACTGTCCTATAATAACTATAATAATTCTAATTCGTAGTTGTGCCAAAGTGATATCCTTGATAAATAACTAGGGATCCCTCAGCCTGTGACCTTCCTGAAGTAAGGTCTCCATCATTTACTCATCCTCTCTGACATCCTCTGTGACAGAGTACCAATTAGGCTCTTTTCATTTCTATGAGCTGTAGGGGAATGTGCCACCTTTCTTTTCAGAGATTTCCTTTGAATTACTGTCCGGAGACTCATTCCTCACCCCTAGTACTAACAGGCACAGCTGCACTATTCCTTTCTGCTCAAAACCAGTTATAACCTCCACTCATCTGCCTCTTCCACTCTGTCACTGCATTCATTACTTGGTACGTTTCCAGCTTCTAAGACAACAGGATGCTGATCAGCCAACTCCTGGAAAACAGACTGCCTCTTCTTTCCCTTACAATAAAGCCAGCAAGAAAGACGAAGAGACAGATAACGGAAAATAAATCCTGAAGGACACCTCTGGTAGTCACAGCCAGTGAAATACGTACAGGACATAATAAATAAATAAATAAACAAACAAACAAATAATAAAAAATAATTCAGCTACTCAGGACAGCAGGCAAGAACCAAAGAATGTCCATTTCAAATCTGTTCCCCTTGGATTTTACCAGGTTGCAATGAGATAAAAGTTTTAATATTACATTTATAAAGCCTTCAAGGTACATCCTTAGAAATTCTCTTTATTTAAGCATTTACTGACAAGCAAAGCAGAAAGAAGTAGCAGTTATAAATGAATCCAAGATTAATGATTGCATACAAACTGCGAGGAGTGACGATCCTTTCATTTATTGCTTAGAGGTGAACGTTTCACTTTCTGCAGGAAATCCTTACCTTTGGGATTATACATTTGCACAATAAATAAAGGATAATCTTCACCTACAGTAAATGAGGAGATCCTCTTTGTGCTGCATTCTTTATAAATTATTTTTTCTTGTTAATACAGTCTTTCTTCCCACTGAGCCGTGGAGAAAAGTACAGTTATTACTGTCCTTTCTGAATTATTTTCCCTACTTTAGAGACTTGGTCAACTTTTTAAAGAAAAAGTGAATTTGCAGTCTAACCTAGTGGAAAGATCTTTGTAACAGCTCTGCGTGTTTGTAGTAGGCAAGCTTCAAACTTATGGTCCTAATTATTTTTGAAGTTGATTAGCACCGCAGCCAAATAACCTGATGAGATTTGCATGGATGAGTCCATTCACATACACTGACTATTAGCGTTCGCCTTATATTGAACCTACATAACCCCTTTGGGGGGGGATTCCAAATATTCAGAGAAGACAAACAACATGCTAGGACCATTTGAACAATGGCCAAACAATATTGATTTAAACAATGAACATCTGCAATTTGAACTCCTCTTTCTTCATAGAGACAGACCTATACTATTTATTAACGGCAGAGAACAGAAACAAAAACAAAACAACCGACCAAAATGCACTCCTGTCACAAAAACCTGTTTAGGAAGGCACCCATAAAGAGTGTAAGCAACCGGTGGTTCAAAAATCATCTTTCTCTGATCTGTGCTGAGAATTGTGCACCTCCATCCTCTAAAACTCAACTGTGTTGTGGTATCTGCAGCCTTACAAATACTCAAAACTGAACTTGACAAGGTTTTGGGAAACCTTGTCTCCCCTGGCTCTGTTCTGAGGAAGGGGATTGACAGGGGGATCTCCAGAAATTCCTTCAAGACTAAATTATCCTATGATTCCTCTTACTCCTTTTAAAATTAACTCTTCGCTAGGGTGCCTCCTCTTAACCAAAACATTTTGATTTAAGTTACTACTTTAAAATATATTTGCCCTATTACTCAAGCTTTCTGTTCTTAAGTCTCTGTTTTCATTTCTTTTAAAATAACAAAGTGACCAGGGCTGAAGCATTTCAAATTATCACTAGTCACTAATACAAGGAGAAAGCAATTTCTTGGGGCTAATTTAATGCACTTCTGAATCCTGTAATTTATTTTGATTCTGTGTTCTCTCTTCCTTTCCAGGCACTCTGCCAAAGAAGCTAAAGAGGGTTTTTCTGGCTAGATTTCCAATATTCTTCCCAGTTTAGTTTTTTTGAAGTCTACAGACATAGGTGGATTCATGGCACCGGGCCAAGCTGCAGTCATTAATAAGGATTAAGCCATGTGAAGCTGGTATTAGAGTAGAGAAAGTAAACACCTCTTACTGTGGCAAGGTATACCTTGAGAAGGAGGAGACGGACATCTTTTCTTTTAGGGTAGATACAGGGAGGAATATTTCATAAGAAAGAAGTGTTTGGTTTTTTGAGTGATCATATATAGAGACCTCTTCAAGAGTTCAGGAAGAGATCGGAAGAGTTTTACCTTCATGGCTGCAACTTGTACTAGACAAAGTGCAGAAAGATATAAATTCTAGGCAATTTTTAAAGAATGTGCAGAATGGGATCTCAGCCCGTAAACGGGCATTATGTAATAAAGTAACTTACAACATTATCGTCATCATTATCATAAGTACTAGATTTAAATATGGATTTTATACTTCTTTCTAGTCACATATGTGGTAAATGGACCGCCCTGACACTCCACTGACTGCTTTTTAATAACTCTGGGTTTTGATGAAGAACACAAAGCAATGTGAAGTGTAACTGAGCAGATAAAACAAGAGGAAAGCTTCAATCTCTTCTCTTTCTCCTAGCACCCGCCCTCCCTCCAAAAAAGTAATAAGGCACATTAAAGATTAAAAAACATTACTTCATGTTTTCCTGAACCAGCTGGCACCTTCACCAATGAAACACGGGGCTCTGTCTTAATTCCCATCCACAAACAAGAACCAGCAGCTCCAGCTTGGAGGGCTGTTGAGGGCACAAGGGCTCTGGAGCCAAGGCTGCACATCCCCAGAGGGTCGCTAACAGGGGATCCTTGGCTGGGGCACGGACAGCTGCCTGCCCACTCTGTTAAGTGGAAAGCAGGCACAGACAGGGACACCAACCCAGCAAGAGCACTGCTCAAGTCTTTTTTTTGCTTTGTAAGGTTATCCTGGACCACAAAGATCTTCTACAGTTGAGCAATGATCCATAAAGGAACAGCAAGACATAACACCGTGGCCACCTTCTGATGGCTATCCCAGGTGTGCCAGCAGAGAGGAACGTAAACCTCCATGCGTGTGTCAGTCCTGAGCATCACGATGACTTCTAACATTAACTGTCTATAATTGCATGGCTTTTGCTCTGTCTGCTGGCTACAGAAACCATTTAGAGACAGTCACTGTCTATCACACAAAAATACTACCCTAGGAAATTCAATTACAAACCATTGCCCCATGGAAAATATACGGGTGCTCCATTTAACCGCCACATGATACCAGGTTACAGAACAAGCGTGATCAGAATTTTTAAAAATTGAGTTCAAGTCTTCTCTCACAATACTGGATAAAGAAGGCAGGGTTGTGGGGTCTGTGGTTTTTTTGGTTTTTTTTTTTTTTTTTTTTTAAAAAAAGCCCAAAGGAGTATTTCAACACTAATTATCTGACCTCACTTGTCACAGTACCAGATGCTGGGTACTAAGCTCTCTGAAGATGTTGCTCCTCACTAACGTCCCTTAAAGGGGAAAGTGAGTTGCCCAAGATCTGCATCCCCGTGTACTGAAAACGAGAGACTAAATTTGCAATTAGAACATACCTAGGAAGGTGGATTGTCACCTGCCTAAATCTCCTCATCCAACACAGGCTACTCCTGTTATAACCTTGCTGAAGAAAACAGAAAAGATAAATGGGAAAGATAGAGCTCTTGAAGTCCCATTTAGCCCAGAACATATCAAAAAGCAGTGAGGTGGTATATGTTACTTTTTCTAGAGATGAAGGTTTTTACCGATTTTAGGATAGAGTGAGAGTTAATGTTCTTCATAGGGTAAAAAAATTATCTTAAGCAGAAAGTATTCCTGATGATATCTGTACTCTTATTTTTGAGGTTGCCTGATACATCTTATGTAACTTGTTTTAACACTACTGCATTCTCTACATATCATGTATGAATGAATACAAACATATGGAAAAATTTGTCCAGAAAGGAAAATATACCATAAGGAAGAAATGCTGTTAGAATAACAGAAACTCTTATGATCATTCTCTGAATGAACAAGTTATATGAGACTTTTTTCCCGCTGTCTGATCCTGAAAAGACATTTTAACACTTTCTTTCTTTCTTTCCTTCTTTCTTTCTTTCTTTCTTTCTAAGGGGGAGTAAAAGGTAAAAGGACAGTTCAGTGTTGTCTCCTTTTCAAGGGCATAAGTGGTAACACAGCGCTTTTAAAGACTTAACCATTTAAAAACCATTTAAAACAACAGTTAACCACAACTTGCCATTAAAAAAGAATGATCCCTTTAAAAAGTGAACTGTCAGTAGCATCCTGTATTTGTCAAATGCTGTTCTTTCAGTCCTTGATATTGATTAGTATTCCACTTGAATGAGGAGATAATGAAGTAGATTATTTTTTTCTGCAGTGCACCTGACACAATCAGAAAAGCTGACACAGAGTATTTTCAGACTTTCCAATTTGTCTGCCCCCCCTATTTTCTTTTCTTTGGAGGCCACAGGAGAGAACGGATGGGAAATAAATTAAGACATTCAAGAAAAGAACTGAGAACAGTAATGAGGTACATTTAAATTCTACACAAGAAGCAGAAGGGATGAATGGTATAAAGCAAAAATCAGGTGTTGCACCCTGCGCTAACTATGAAAATACAGAGTTAAAGGTAGTTAAATGATTTTCTGAGGTTTGCTATTCAGTATAAATGCTAATAAAGACAGATGTTTCACCAGAATAACATCTCTCACTTTAGAGCTATTTTGCTCCTGACTACATACACACACGCAAAATCCCACCCTATGTGTTCACGTACTGAAGATGCCAGAATAAGTATATAAGTAATTGCGATTGTTAATTTATTCACAGAACAAAAAGCAGACAACAACCACATGGATTCCTTCAGCTGGGAAGCACCTGGGGCTGGATGGCAAGGAGAACCCTTGGTGGGATGCAGGACCACACAGCATCTAAGAGGCTCAGACTACAAATCCTTCTTTTATGCTACTATTTATGTCGCTGCTGTTCAGCCAAGTGCTATTACGTGGCCGTGCACTCCTGGCTTCCCAAAATGCTTGTGTATGCAGCCAGCTGCAGAGTAAAACAACCCACTTTGGCACCTGTAATGAGAGCCCACCCTATTTCGAGCCCCACTCTCCGGCGCAGACGGACAACGCAGGTACACTCAGAGAGACAAACACAACGAGATGACACTGGTGCGGAGCATGTAACACGGGAACGTGGCATATAGACACTGCAAAGGATCAAAACGCTCCATAGTCAGCAAAACACCCAGGGGAACGTCTCATTTAGTTGTATCTCTAAGCCTTACTAATTTCAGCCGAACTCCGGGCTTTGCTGACCTAAGAAGAAATTTGTTTGCAAATGACTGTAGCTGCTTGACTGCCAAACAGAAACAAGACAGGGGTCCTTGGGAAAGGGAGAAGAATCCCTGCTTCCAAGCGTGTATTTTAGAGGGACACACACATGCAAACACAAATGCAGAAACACATTTGCTTTTTTTTTCTTGACTGGTTTACACGTCTCTCGATGAACTTGCAGAGTCAGTATAATCCTATGTTGGCCCCAAACCCCAGCATTTTTAATGTGCTGAATAACTAATAGCTAAATACTAATTAGCTGAGCATAGCCTTTGAGACAACCATAGCCAGAGTGACCCTCTCTTCACAGGCCTTGTTTTGCTGTATTAGCACAACTAGCTGTTAGGTGCACTCCATTTTTAAATTTACTGCCATTTCTGCAGTTCTAGGGATTACCCACTGTTCTCGCACACTTAGGATGCTTTGTTTGAAACAGCTTCAGTTTAAAATAGAGAAGACAACCTTTCCTCTGAATTCCCCCGAGCACTTAAAAGCAGTCTGCTGGCACTCTCAGAAGGTAACTTTGATCTGTAATGTGACATACCAGCTATGGAAATCTGCGTGCGACACCCGTGTTTACCAATATTTGAAGAAGTGCCTTCTTCAGACATGGAAGTAACCCATGAGAACAGAAGGCTGCCCTGAAAGTGGATGCTTCATGGTACTAGGCAATGACCGAGAACAACATTTGTATGTCAGAGTTTAGGATAAAAACAGCTCTCAAGCCTGAAGTGTACAGTGTTAGTACAGTATTAGTATGGTGCCCAGTCCTGATTCTTTTCTTCCCACCGTAGTCCCACAGACGCAGAGTTTCCTAGATGAGTAATAGTGCGAGGAGCTGGACAGCTTTTTTCAGGCAAGGCCTGCAGGGCTTGAGAAAGATCGTGGGCATTTTCCCTTCCGGGGGCCTTTCCAAGTCTCACCCATGTTTCACATCATATACAACGAATACGAGGAAGAAGTAAGGAATAGCCAATCTGACCAGGGGTTCTGTCATTTCCAGGGGTTGTACATAACGCCTTTCCCCAGCCTCTCCTCACCGCTCACAGCTATTTTCCTGGGCTGCTTTGACCTTCACCTTTGGGGAAGTTGAAATTCAGAGGATTTTTTTAGGTTTGGGAATTTTCTAAGTGAAATGCCAAATCTGGTGTTGTTGAGAACTGACATAATCCTTTTTACCAGAAGATTGATCATAATTAACAATATATAGCTAACAAGACACTGCATTCTGAACACAGACTCCTCCCCTCTCCACCCCAAAAAACCACCAAACTCTGGTTTCAAGTATTTTTTTTTTACTTTTTACAAGATATTTTTCAAAATCAACTGCCAAATCCCAAGGACTGGGTAAAAGCATAAATGGTTTTCTATTTACTTGACATTCCAAATAAATCTCAGCATAGTGGAGATGCTTAGCTATAACTAACACATTCCAGCAAAACTTCTTTTCTTTTACTGTCTTCAAACAATGCCCAATTGTCTTCTCCAAACTAATTTATCATCCCTTTTTTCAGTTTTGCCATCAATTCCTTCACTAGCTTTCCCCACAGCACCAACTGCATAGTCTGCAAGTATGTGAGATATACATTGCCAAGTCTTGAACAGCCATTGTTTGCTGTAAGAGTAACAGTTAAATGACATCCTTTTCAGGTTATTTTACTTGTTCATTATCTTACAAAACTGCACTTGCATTTTTATTTCTTATGAAAAAGCATTCATGTTGTGAAGTATTACATTAATTACACATCAGACTGTGTTGAATTAGTCATGTTACCTGGCACCACATTTGTGTTGTGTTATAAAGTTTCAAAAGCAATCGTGCTGTGATAAGCTGCACTCTAAAAGAAAACAACACTTCTTAGAAATGTGAAATAATTTTTAATAAAATGTATGTTCTTAGAAATCAGAGTGTATGCTCTAGATTAGCATTCAGGCACATTAGAAAGCTCACAGGAAAAGTCGCGAAAATAAAAGGAATGGATTTGAAATATTACTTTTTTTTTTATTCATTCCATAAGCTAAAAGAATATTTCACAGACTTCATACTTCACATTTTTAAATGCCTACTAAAACATTACATTATGGATATAGTGTTGCTGCTCCAAAATACAGCCTTTAAAACAGGCTGTTAAGATATAGCTTAAAAAAAGGAAGGCTTTAAATTCTTCTGAATTGACAGTCAGGTCTTGGACTTAACAGAAGGGGCATGTATAGGCCAGGCAGAAGTCTTTACCATAGTCCCCTTACCATGCCACTGCCTTTGGTGTGCCATTGAAAGGTCCAAATGTGAGAGATGTGAGATTGTCACCAAGAAACATCCACGGGCCTTTAGCCGTTCAGACAGTAATAAGACAGTACAAGAAACCTATGCCCTATATTCCAAGTACTTTCAGAATTTTGTTCTTTGTGGGGAAAACCTTCATCAAGTAGAGACAGAGAGAGGCATGCAGAGATAAGCCAGCATTCTGGTGACCACAACATTCAAATCCTATCTACATTGTGAGCTTTATTCTGACCAATTTAGAACTCCAGGGTCTCCTATCCCAGCAAATGCCCGGCCCAAGGGATGCCAAGCCTTTGTGTAACTGTTCAATGCCAAACAGTCCAATATTCAAACAGAAATAGCCTGACTTCGAATCCCGTGTTCAGTAAAACAGCAAACAAACTAGCCCTAGGTCCCTTCAATGGTTAGACACAACTAGCAGGCTATCCATTGGTCTGAAATCAGAATCCGTCTCCTTCTCAAGAAATTCTGTTATGGGCCTGGGTTTCTATTCCTGATGGTACCATTTCAACAAATTGGTATTTTCTGATCAAAAGCAATTCTTTTATTCGTGTTTTTAAGGGGCTACAGAAACACTTCAGCTGCTTGAGCATAAGACATACAGGACTTGAACAGCTTCTCTTCCCCTGCTTCCCAGCAAAGTGTGAACTGCTGTATGAAGCCATCCCTTTCACTTCTTCAGAAAAATAAGAGCAACAAAAATGTTGTATAAAGAAATAAAGCATCTTTGGAAACAGAAGCAAATATTAGTATTTAACAGTATTTGACAGTTAAGAAAACACACCTCTTCGCCACCTAACATCAGGGCTAATGGCACATGAATGCTTTCTTTTCATAGTAGTAAATACTTAAAGCTTGAGCTTATGCAGATACTATCTTCTTTCCTAATTTGGCTTAGGTGACTACCACCCTTAAAGGCAGGCACACAAACTGCCATAAAGGACACTGACGCATTGTTAGCATTATTACTAAAAATCTACTAATCTACTAAACCTTATCTATTAAAAAGTAGAACACCGCCAGTGTTTCACTGACTTAGCCCAGCAGCCAATCCAACGGATCAGATCCCAGAATAATGCAACTAATTCTTCATCCCTTCGCTTTTGGCAAAGTGATGTGGAAGTGGGAGTTTAGGTGGTACTGCCTGCACTAAGTTTCACAACAACTCTATTTCTCTTGAGATGTTTTGGAGCTTGACAAGAAAGCTTGAAATACTGGTGTTCTTCCTTGGCGGTCACCCTCATCTGAACAAATACAAATTAGTAAATTACATTTAAATCAGGAAGACATTGATCACCCACAGTATACAGATTTCAAATAAGAAATTCTGTTGTACCAAGGGTGAACCAAGCCTTCCTATTAGAATGAAGATATCTCCCCCCAAGGGCACAGCCATCAGAGTGTCAACCTTGTCCTTTCACCAAGAGGAACCCAGAGCCCCATGATCAGCACCCAGATTCCTCAGACTGTGCAAGAGGAGCTTGAGTATCCACAAATACAAATCTCAAAAGCTATGGGGCTTGTGGAGAGCAGAGGGATGAACTGAGTCTACAGAGTATCTCAGCTAGGTCACAGGAAAAGAAGAAAGGAGGCCAGGAATAATCCCTTTTAACTCAATGGATTAGTGATCACAACAGCCCCTGGGAAGCAGGAAACCCGAGTCCGGCAGTCTGATTCGCGCCAGGCAGAGGAGCTGGCATTTGACTACCAGATTCCCATCCTCTGACACAATGTCCTGTGCATGAACAGTGGCAGAAATTTAGACTCAGAGGAACTTTGCATACAAAAGCTTCAGCCCCTCCATGGAACGAGAATTTACTTCAGTAGAGGTCACAAGAAACTCCGTCATGTAAATTTTTTATTCACTTCCTATGTTTGGTACTCAAAATGGTGGCAAAGAAGTTTTCTTCAACCTTAAATCAAGGTTTTAGACAGAGCTTTTATGTTCCACGAACCTCTTTACCAGCCTCTAGACCGCTGCATTTGAACACTCTTCCTCATACTGTGCCTCGTGCGCCAGGCACAATCATGTCTAATTTGCTAATTGACATCAATTTGACATTGCTAAAAGAAAAACAAAACTTACTAAGGGACTTAATAATATTTAATTTGCAAAGAATGAACTTGATTCATTTTGAGGAGTATTTCATACCCAGGTTTTTTTTATGCTAGGGATTGTTGGGGTTTTCTTCTTTTGGGGGCAACGAGGAAGGGAAAAGAGCAGAAGACCTACAAGAATAAAAAGCATTTTCATGACCATATCAAGTAATCCCCATGAAATAATAGTATTTGGGGAGTTGCAAATATTTTTGATATTTGTTCACTGAGGATACAGTTGCTGAGTTTAAGAATTAAATATGGCAAAGGAGAGTTATGTTATACTGTTTCCTTAAAAACAAAATTAATAGTAACAAAAATCGCCAAGAAAAATAAAATTCTTTTTACTCTTCGTAGAAACAAGCATGATATGTAAATTCACTAATTGGAGAATTCATTTCACATGGGTTAGCTCTACAGGACATTCCTGTCTGAAATAACAAATGTTCAAGTACCTAATTACAAATGTTGCTATAAATAAAGTACTTTGTGCAACTATTTTAGTCATTATGCTAAATAACAACAGTAATCATTATACTTTAAATATGCTGAAATGTTGCAAGTGTTCAGATTTGGTATCCTTGCATTTTTATTCTGCATGTGGAATATAATGCTAACAAATATTTAACTTAGTAAATCACATTCAGTTAATTTTTTTTTTCCTCTTATTGACATATTCATCTACAGTTATGGATTCAAGTCGTACGCATTCCATGCCGAGCTTCCAACAATAATATCATTATACTGACAGTGCCTATCAATTATTTCTTTTTAGAACTGTTAATTTTTATGTTGTAAACACCATCAATAATCAGACAGAAGAAAATTTTAAAACCCTGATAACCATTATCACTCCATTCTGTTCTCTCCTCTCCATGACAATTGCTACACAGACAATAAATTCAGAATAAAGTACAAGCAACATTTGAAGTGAAGCAGAACTGCTGCCTCTGTGAGACGTCCTAAATTTCTGTACTTGCTTCATCCTTCCCCACCCTTGGGATTACCCATTTCCGTGCTGAATGCCACTTTAACTTCTAGCTAAGGTTATTAACAAAATTGTAAAAAAGCCAACAAAAGCAAATGTCCTGTCATTTGTAAAAACAAGTAATCAGTAAATCAATTACTGACTGACAACCATATTTCATATTACAGCTTATATGTCATACCCCCACAGGGCAGCTGACTGGGAACAGACTGCTGTGTGGCCACGAACATCTGTATACACTGTTTTACCGTATATGCAGAAATTTCATGCCTTGAAATACAATTTCAGTTTCTGAGCGAAACTACAAAGGATAACACAGAGGTGTTGCTTTCTTACTAAAAAACAGACAGGGGAGAGGACCAGGTGCAAGTGCAATACCAGTTGCAGAGCAAGTGCAACCCAAGCATTGCCTGAACACCAAGACTGACATGTCACTGCGTCAAGGTCAAGGAAGGTCTGCACATTCCTCTTTTGCACAACGTCTTGGAAGAGTTGTCTGTACGAAAACAAAGAAAGAAAGAAATGAAAACTCACGTCTGATGGGACACGTACAGCAGGAGGATGTCAGAATACAGGAAGACAGCTGTAGGAGACAAGCTGCTGCAGAACAGCAGCAAAATTAGAGTACAACGTACTGTGACCATCTGATGTGACTTATTATTTTAGATTTAGTATTATTAGGATGTTTTCTGAACAGCTAAGGCAAAGCATAAGAAGCATGAGGGTTTAGAAAATAAGATCCTGAATTTTGAAGCCTATCCTTGGATTGTTTTGCTACACACTCATAGTTTCCCGTGAGCATTGCTTCATCTTGACGTTTCATCCAAATAAAGTCACAAAATAACACCTACCTTTTTATTTTCTTGACTTTCAGTAAGAGTCACTTCCCACTAGGGTTTGGAACTCTATGGAACTCTGGATCATGAGGGCCAGCCTGTTGGGAGTCTCAGATAAAACCAAATACTCATTAAAAATGTGGATTCAGAACAGCAGAAAAACAGCCAGACAGTGTCCCCTCAATATTGTTTCTTCTAAATGAGAACTACTATGGCACTTGCTTTGTGTCTGTAGCTTTATGTTAGGCTATCAAAGTGATACTACTTTTGTATAAATACATACAAACCACATTCACGTGAAAAAAAACCCTAAAAGCCATTATAATCAGCAATTCCACTTTCTACATGCTTCTTAGCTGCAGGATCCTATCTGCCAAACAGTTAGCATTAAAAGAAAAGGCACCAATTTTACAAAATTTTCATATTATCTATTTTACTCCCAAGAGTTATCACAAATAATTTGATTAGTGATACATTATAGAATCATAGAATCTTAAAATTGTTTAGGCTGGAAAAGACCTCTAAGATCATCAGGTCCAACCATTAACCTAACACTGCTAAAACCACCACTAAACCGTGTCCCTCAGCATCATGTCTACTCATCTTGTGAATACCACCAGGGATGGTGACATAACCACTTCCCTGGGCAGCCTGTTCCAATTTTGACAACCCTTTTGGTGCAGAAATTTTTCATAATATCCAATCTAAACTCACCTGGCGCAACTTGAGGCTGTTTCCTCATCTTATCACTTGTTACCTGGGAGAAGAGACAAATCCCGACCTGGCTACAACCTCTTCTCAGGTAGCTGTAGAGAGCGATAAGGTCTCCCCTCAGCCTCCTTTTCTCCAGGCTAAACAACCCCAGTTCCCTCAGCTGCTCCTCATAAGACTTGTTCTCCAGAACCCTCACCAGCTTCACTGCCCTTCTCTGGACACGCTCCAGCACCTCAA
This sequence comes from Chionis minor, assembly GCA_013398295.1. Lineage (NCBI taxonomy): Eukaryota > Metazoa > Chordata > Aves > Charadriiformes > Chionidae > Chionis > Chionis minor. Next base: position 887,473 of record VZSF01011124.1, on the reverse strand, counting down.
TGTTGTTCTCGTAGTGAGGGGGCCCAAAACTGAACACAATGTTGGAGCTGGGGCCTCACCAGCGCCGAGTACAGGGAGACGATCACTTCTCTAGTCCTGCTGGCCACACTGTTCCTGATACCAGCCAAGATGCTACTGGCCTTCTTGTCCACCTGGGCACACTGCTGTCTCATATGCAACCAGGTGTCAACCAACACTCCCAGGTCCTTTTCTGCTGGGCAGCTTTCCAGCCACTCTTCCCCAAGCCTGTAGCCTTGCATTATCTCCCCTTATTTGTTTCTGCATGCACTTAAAGGAATCCATTGCCGTTTTTGTTTTACTTAACTTGTTTTGGTTACCTTTAAAAGAAGTTAGACTCACCTAAACAATAATAATCTTGGCTATCAAAACCAAGGAAAAATAAGAGTGATCAACTCCAGATACTTTGCTGTCCAGCTGACCTGTCTGCCATGTAGTCTTTGATCAGTCTACTGCCACGGTCAGTTTTAGGCAGCCCTTTAACATGGTGTTGGCATGTCAGAGACTGTTTAGAACATGTAAAGGCACCCATGGTTCCAGCTTGTTACTTTTTGTTTTGATATTCAGCACTCGGTCTCCACTGACAAAGGTGATAAAACTATCAAACATTGTGACAAATTGACTGAATTTTACAAGCTTTCCCGAAGTGCTTTTTCATATTGTTTAAAGCTTTCCAGGGAAAACATGTTGGCAGTATTAGCTGGGCAAGGTACTGACATGCACAGCATTAAAAGGGAGCTAATACAGTGTTCTCTGTGCTAAAAAAAGCGTTATGCTACCAGCCTGTAAGCAATCTGCTTCTCTTTATGCATCTTGTATGGCTTGAACAGAAAGTAGCTGCAAGCATCTCTAAATAGGAGCAAGGAGGAGCATGTGTGATAAACAGCTACTCTTCAAAGCTTTCTTCCCTCCGGTATTCAAATTCTTTCACAACCTTACAGCAAACAAGCACTTTGACAGGGTCCTATTCAGGGCATGTTTGCTTTGTACGACTTCTTCAGGCTCTGTGCAGCACCTTGTGGTGTTCGATTACTTTTTGCACCAGCAATTTAATTTCTTGCAGCAGAGTCCTTCCTCATTCTTTCTTGAGCATGGAAAAGACCTCCAGATGTCTCTTAAGATTCCTTAAGTAACAAAGGGAAGGACAAATTAAAGAAATATACGAATGGGTTAACACACGCCTGCAAATTAGGCCACAACGTAAAGAGAAGCAGCTGTATGTGTGGCAGGCTCTGTCAGGACATCCTTCAGACAGGCTTCCAAGTGCTACACTGGAATCTCAGTTTACTGGAGATTTACTGGGATTGGAAGAAACATGAGTGTAAATTGTCTGTTTATATTCATGCTTTCTTTCATGTTGAAACAATACGTAAAACCAAGATATAAACCAAAAATAGACAGAACCATGTTCTCTACTACACTTTTCCTGAGCATTGTTATGTATTTCAACTATTGAAATACATGCTTATAATTCCAAAGAATTAGCCAAATATGCATCCTAATTCATATTCCAACACTCAATCTATTCTAAAGCTCTCTTCTGAAACACTCAGATGTTCACCGTCTCACCAACACCACTCAACCAAAATCCTCTTCCAGTCTGGCAATACTTTGGACTAAACAGTTTAGAACATCATCTGCTTTGTCGCATTTTTCAGCTAATTCAATCTACCATTGCTTTTTCCTACAGAAACAGATATAGAAGGTATAGATAACAAAGCATTTAATGACTGATTGGCAAAAGCATGCTTTGTATCTTGTATTTTTCCTGAAAAGGAATGAATGAAAACATGGGTACATTATGCCCAAGAACTGTAGAACAGAAAAAGAGATTACAGGTTATAGACAACCAACTTTTTTTTTTTCTTTTGACTTCACTATTATCACTATTATCTCAAAAAGGTTTAAAAATATTTTAAAATCTTGACTGGCTAAAGCTTATAAATATCTTCCAAATCATACGGTCAATAAATCTGTTCTTTTTATCCCCAGTTTAGCCACAAACAAGCTGATCATTCTTCCAGGCAGAAATTATACATTTTCTGCTACCATACACTTCCTGTCTCAACTATCTGCACTTTCTCCACACCAGGGTTCATGAAAAGATTCCTACAGAAGAGAGTAAGAATAGGGTAAACTCATTCCTTACTTCAACCTAATACTCACGGTTCAGGAAGCCAACAGTTTTCAGACTAGGGACATGGATAGAGTTTCTATGCATTTAATTGCTCTCGGTGCATTTCTCTCTCATTAACTTTCCCAGACTTTCCTGTATCGATGTAAAATTTTAACCCCACAGCAACACGTAACAAGAACAGTTCTTTCATGTGTTTCAAATTTACCACCTACTAGTTTCACCCAGTGAACCCTAGTGCTGCATTAGAAGAAACAGTGAGCAGTTCATCCCTCTCCATTTTATAGACTTCTAGCATATTGTGCTGCAGCTATCTCTTTGCTAGACTGAAGAGACTTGTCTAAATCCATTTAAATTGAGTCATAAAGTGCTAGTGTCATGGAGAGAAGACAAGATGCCATTCTATTTCACCACCTGACAAAACATGACTGATTAAAAACTAAATGTTTCCAGATAACATATGCACAACTGTCCAGTAGAAAAAACAGATTAATAGGCAATCCGGGATGAGAAAATACACTTCGTTTACCTCCCACACAGCTGATTAGAACCCAGCTTGTATTAAGGCAAAAGCATTAGGCATGTTATCTTAATACATGCTTGATGACCTATGTCCAACGTTATGGTCCGCATAACGTTACTATCATGACTGCCCACTTTGGCAAGAAGATTCCCAAAGAGGATTCCCAAACATCAGAGAATGAATAAAGCTCTCAGCCAGTGATCAGGCAACAATATGCAGACATAGCGTTTGGCTAGGCTGGCGTGACAATATGGAGCACTTTGAAATTTCTGGACATGCAAGCCAAAGACAGCTCTTAATAGTTGAGGTATGCTTTTTTTTACGCGTCCTAATATAAATGAGGTATAAATATCTGCATATACATGCCTACACAAACACAAATATAATTTCCTGCAGAAAGGAGTTCTTGTTGAAAAGTTGCTTTAAGTGTCTCAGTTATGATTTGAATCTGCTATTTAAATCTTTAAACTGACTTCACCGCAGGACTAGAGGTTCTTTGCTTCCTCCCACCACTATCAAAACAGAAAAATATTTGCAAGAAACGGAGAATGGGAATGCCTGTAGAAAATGTAAATACACTGTAGGTGGAACCATGTACTAGTATGGCAACTGACAGGCCTGAGAGGGAAAAAACCACCTAATGTGAAACGTAATGTTTGTCTACAAAAAGTTTATGAATATTTGATGTTTGATACTATTCCTTTATCTCCAACATACTACATACTTGGGCAGGCTAAAAAACCTCTCTGTGTTTTTTTTAAAGCCTCCTTTAGCTCTCTTCGTAGCAAATGTCACTGGTGAGACAGAACTGCAATATCTCTTCAGTCATTGCTAAAATACAGAAGACAAAGGTATTGCAGGGTTCTGGTGGATGAAAAGCTGGACATGAGACAGCAACGTGCATACACAGCTCAGAAGGACAACTGCATCCTGGGCTGCATCAAAAGAAGCGTGGCCAGCAAGGCGAGGGAGGGGATTCTCCCACTTTACTGCGCTCTGAGACGGGGGCCTACAGGAAAGATGGGGACAAACTTTTCAGCAGGGCCTGTTGCAACAGGACAAGGGGTGATGGATTCAAACAAAAGAGGGTAGATTTAGACTAGATATAAGGAAGGAAATTATGACGAGAGTGGTTAAACCCTGGAGCAGCTTCCCAGAGAGGTGGTAGATGCCCCATCCCTGGAAACCTTCAAGGTCAGGTTAGACAGAGCTCTGAGCAACCTGATCTAGTTGGGAATGTCTCTGCTTATTGCAGGGGAGGTTGGACTAGATGATCTTTAAAGGTCCCTTCCAACCCAAACCATTACATAATTCTGTGATTGTTGAATAAAGTGTTGTAAATGCACTGAAATCACAAAACCAATCATAAAATCCTGCGTGGGAAGGGGCCTCAAGGATCATCTGGTCCAACCTGTCTTGGCAAAAGCATGAGCTAGACAAGATGGCCCAGCACCCTGTCCAGCTGAATCTTAAAAGTGCCCAACGTTAGGGAAACCACCACTTCCCTGGGGTGATTCTTCCAATGGCTGATTGTTCTCATTGTGAAAAATTCTCCCCTTGTGTCCAGTTGGAATCTCCCCAGGACTATCTCGTACCCATTACCCTTGTCTTTTCCATATGACTCCTTGTGAAAAAGGAGTCTCCATCTTCTTTGTAGACACCTTTTATATACTGGAACATGGTGATAAGGTCTCCCCTAAGACTTCTTTTCTCAAGGCTGAAGAAACCCAATTGTCTGTCTCAGCCTTTCCTCATACAGGCTTCCCAGGCCTTTGATCAACTTTGTGGCCCTTCTCTGGACCCTCTCCAGCCTGTCCACATCTTTTTTGTGTAGCAGGGACCAAAACTGAACACAGTATTCCAAGTGTGGCCTGACAAGCTCTGAGTAGAGTGGGACAGAAGGATTCATTCAATCCAAATCCCAAGCTCCATGTTATGGGCAAAGTTAACCTGGCCCATGTTCCTATAGACTTCCATTTTCAATTCTCTAATGATTTTTATTTTAATTTTCTAGCAATAATCATTGAACTGTAATATAACAGACAAGGTTATGAGCCTATCATAAGTATACTGGGTAGCTGAGAAGTACACTACTCTTACGGGAAATCTTTCTTCTAAAATTGTTCATTCTCAGTCCCGAGTCATTCCTAATAAAGCCTTTGGGAAGCCTGTGTCTTCATTTTAAATAATGAAAACATACATTACTGAAGCTCAGAAAGAATAGTCAAATTAAAGAAAGAACTAGTTAAGTAACTCTCATCTCTATCATAAACTGCGTGCTGAAAGTTTGCATTTGCAGAAGGTGTATACTCCCTTCTTTCCCGTTATCTAGTTCCCATTGTAGGATCTGCAGAGCTTGGAATTACTATGGTACTATGAACTTCTCAGTGTTTTTAAATACAATAATAAACACCCTAAGATGCCTCTGTACTTTGTGATCATGACTGAACAAATGATGAATATTGTTCTCCAAATAGGACCTTAGGGGGCGAATTCCATTCAGCTGTAAGTGCATTTAAGTGTATGGAGCAATTCCAAGAATAAATTTGTCCCGCTATCCAGAAAGGTACTTGCTTTATTGAATTAGTAGAATCGAGTGCACTCATCCTGTCCACAGATCCATTAGTCAGTAGTTATGACAGGCCATAAGCAAAACCTATTATTAGCACATTTACTGAAATGCAGTTTTTCACTTTCAGAATCATTAGCCACAATCTTAAGACTACTAGATCCTACTGAAAGAAACAAAAGAACCACTTTTAATTTCAACTTCAAAAAGGTGATACGCAAGCAGGCTTAAAGATTGGGATCTTAGAACATGTTAAGATTTAAGAAAATCTCAATAAAAACATTGATTTCATCAAAGTAATTTCCTTATTTCAGGATAATGAAAAGCAGGAGCCTCCCTGCTGGATCTATGTAAAATTATGTGTGCCACAGTGCCAAGTGGTGGCCAGGCACTAAAGCAGAATTAACCAATTAGCAAAGTGTTCCATCTGGTACAGCCTGGACTTCCTGCGTCTCCACACCTCACCGTGACGGAAACTTCTAAAGGGACATCTTTAGCGAGAAAGCATCTGACTCTCTGAAACATCTTTCTTTTAATCTTTGCTACACACACAAAACCAAACATAGTCAATTCAGAGGAAGCCAGAGTGTTCAGAGTTGGCCCATTCTCACCACGAAAGAGGTTTTTTTATGTAGGCTTTGCTGCAAGTCAATTCACATGTTCTTCAGCTATGAGAAGTAGAACACGGACATGTATCCCTTTGAGAAATGCAGTGGGTCAAGACAAATGGTTTTAAATTACTAAAGAAAACAGAAACTAACAGACTTTAACATAAATACATCCAATTTCATACAGTTAAGATTTCACTAATTATTTACTGCAAGAAACTAATAGAAGATTCCAGCCTAAAAATTCTGGATAATAAACTCTCATGCTCAGAAGACAGCACAAGCACAAGCTTCCTGCAGTGCTGATTTTGCACTGCTGTCAACTTAGAAAGGTATCTTCATGTTTGAAAAAGGAGATTCCACATTTACACTGGCTTTTGTCATTGCTCAAATTGCTAATCTGCATATTAATTATTAGAGACTAGCCAGTAAGATGGGTAAAAAACACACAGGAAACTGGACTGCTGGCCAGACAGCAAGCTGGTAGGAAGGTTTCACAATCATTCTGAGTCATGCAGAATCTGAAATGGAGACCTGGAGACTAAAAACTTCAATGTCTCGCCTCTTAAGCCACCTACCTCCCTCACAATTTGCATAATGTGAAACAGAACTCAGTCAAATGAAGCATTCACGTCTCTCTGCTGAAAGAACAACAAGCCTATAAATCAAAGTCTCCTCTTCGCTGTATCTGCAATTTGCAACATTTCAGTAGTCTCTTCCACCTCTACGGATGTGATATTTGAGCCTTGCACACAGTTTGTTCCGTGGTGCTAGACAAGATCACTGCAATGCAGCTGATAGGAAGGCGTGAGAATGTGCTTAGTCTAAAGGAGCCATGCATAAAAGAAATCACATCACTCTTTGCACTACACGTGTACTCCAGCCAACTGGGAGAGTTAACTCTCCATTCTTTAAAAGCAGAAACACCACCCAGGCTAATGTTTCAATCTTCTACCTATTTGGTTTCTTATTTATCATCATCATACAATCTGTTTTTCACGATTAAATAAGCATGGACTGAGTGTAGCAAAGCTTCTGCTACTACTGTAAGTATCATTAACTATTTTTTAGGTAGATTATCAGTAGGGAAAATTAAACGACAATGAAATTCTTAGGAGCAACTTGCTCAGTAGTGACAAGATAACAAATTATTTTCATTACTGTACATTAAAATAGCTTTGAGCAACCAGGTCTAGTGGGAGGTGTCCCTACCCATGGCAAGGGGGTTGTAACTAGACGATCTTTAGGGTCCCTTCCAACCTAAACCATTCTATAATTCTATAAAATATATGGCAAAATTTTATTTATTAGCATAAACCTCAAGTTTAAATACAAGTTTCTCAGGCACAAATAGAACTGGTATTTGAATTAAGGAAGTATACAGAGATGCTGTGTTTTCTATGACAGAACAGCATTTCTACCATGTTAAGTTTGTAAATCTTGCTCATAAAATTTAGTAACAAATATAACAATGACAAAGCCTTCCTATTCAAAAAAAAAGAAACACTAGGAAATGACACATTTGCAGTTTAGTGTTTATAAACTGTTCACTGGAAGTCATTTGTTTTCTGAAACTATGTAGTTTTGTGTATGTACATATGTACATACATATGTACAGACATTCACATCTCTCTGAATGACATACATTAACTTCAGGAGGTTGGAACAGCTATTTCCTGGTTTTGATTTTATTTAGAATAACATACTGGGTTAAAAAAAAAAGTGAAATTGAGAAAACTCATCCAATACCTTTGGCTTGAAAAATATTTTGGTGGTTTGGAAGGTTTATGAGACATCTACAAACAGAGGTGCCTTTTCTCCAAAAAACAAAGTTTATAGCACCTTGCTGGGTCATAGGAAGCTCAGCATCATCCTCCATCTTCTCAGGACCCACAGATACACACAGAGACATACAAATCAGATCCACCTTTTTATCTGAATCTTCTCTTTCACAGGATTGTATGTCATCATTGAGACCCAGTATGTTCAGGGATGGGTTTTCTCTCAAAAAAATCATTGAGGAAAAAGGAATAAAGGCTTGGACAACCATCTTGAAAGCGGAACATGAATTTTCCTACAGAATCGTACATTTTCTCTAAACTTATTTTATAATCTTAGCATATTCTAGACAAAAACAAGGATGCCATTTTAGAGGATATATGCTATAAACTTAAATTATACTTACTCTTTCTAAAAGCTTTCGTGTTTTCTGATACATTTGATTAATTTTAGTTCTTTTGTTTGTTTGTTTGTTCCCTGTCAACAATTCTGCAGGAGCAAGAAAGTGAAAAATACACTATCTGAAAATTAAGCTGAGCTTTCAGGGCAAATTACGAGATTCAGTACAACACAGATGCAATCCAAAGAAAGAGAAAGAGTTGGGATTACATCTGCAGTGATTTGCCAGATGAACTTATAGTAACTACTGATAAAAGAGTTGTTGGGGAGAGGAAGAGATTTAAATCAAAGCCAAAAAGTAGGTCAGCTACTACTTTAGGTATGAAAGTATGTAAAATGACAACAGATGCACTGCTGTGTTCAGAGAGCAGGCTCTCTCTGTCTGTAAGTAGGACTCTCTCTGGAGGCGCACTGCTGGTCACTTTGCCTCTAGGGAAGAGACTGGTGTTGGGAGTCCGAGCGGAAAAGCAGCACTCCCACCAGAGCTGTACTAAAAGCTTTCCTCTTTTCCAGGACACCACCACATAGAAGGAGCAGACGCCTGTTCCAATCAGGAGAAGAAATATACACCAAACCACATTAAACCCCATCTTTTACTGAAGATGCAACATTTATCTCCTTTTTTTTTTTTTTTTTTAAGGCAATTTTTTACCAAATGGGAGGAGGGACAGATGAAGAGTAATGATCCATGAAACTGCTGGTAGCTGACACACAGAAGGATCTTCACTGCTATGTAAAAAATGTGTTTGTTGGCAAGATTTCACCGTTCGGCTGGCAAGACTGATTTTTTGCCATGAACATGGGAAAATAGCACCCCTGAGCAATCCTGAAGGAATGGGGAATTCTCTCTACTCGGGAAAAGCTATTGTTAGTATTGGTTTTTAAAGCAGTGTGACTCTGCATAAATTTGCATTTTTCTAGCGTGTATACAATACTTCATTTTATAAGATACCAACAACACACTTGAGGGAAGGGAGAAAAAAAAAGGCATAGTATTGTTATGAAACAATAAAATACTGTTAAAAAAACCCCAAAAAACCCAAAACAAGCAAGAAGCTTGTGTGCTCAAGAATTTTTTCCTATCAAGCTACACTAAACCCTTTTCAAAGATGCCTGGAAAAATGATATCCAAAGATTTTTATTTATCTTCGAGCTGCATGAATATACTATCAACATTCAAAAGGCAAATTCTTTGTTAGATACACTTGATAGATTTAACGTGCTGAATATATCTCAACCAATTTTTAAAAGGGTTTTGATGACTTTACTCTCAGTTGCATATTGCTCTACAAATAGTTGCTTTGACAAGTTAGACTGCGCTTTCGTCACACAGATATTCATCCTTTGCCGGAAGGTACACAGGAAAACGTAGTTGTCAATAAAAAGTTAATATGGAGGGCAGACGTATAACCATCTAGAGGTAAATTGGGGCTACCTGGTCATAATCCCTACAACAAAAACATATCCTTTAAGACACTGTCAAAACAATAATACTTTGTAAACATCCGGAGACTGCAGCGACACAAATCGTATTTGGCAGCGTTGCCCCAAGGTTTGTTCACCAACACTGCTGTGCTGCTGAACCAGCCTTGACAGAACCCTGAAGTTTCAGCCGTACTGAGGAGTATTCAAATGAAAAACGAAAGCGTAAGTCAGTTGTGAAAAGCTGCTGTGAAAACATTCTTGCCTAATACACTGGTGCTCAGAAAACAAACCAGGCAAACAAGGAGATGAGGACAGGGAATTGACCCAAACCGAAAACTTTTCGCTAAGAAAAAGCTAATTTCACCGAACAAGAATCTTTTACAAGAAAATAGCAATGCCACCGAAACTTTCAGTGGAAGAACGCTCATCAGCCTCCACCGGTCTCACTTGGCACTCCAGCTACATCTCAACCATCTTGGCAAAATTTGAGAGCATGCTCCAAAAACTTGGCATCTGATGGAATTCTCCCCAAAATCAATAGGGAAGGGGAAGAAGGAAGGAAATACTGCTTGTATACCCCATTTTCTGCTCCTTATATGCCCCTATTTCAGTTTTGCTTAGAAAAGGAGATCAAAAGAGAGAGCCCAGAACTTAATCCCTGTATAGCTCTAATTTTGTCCTCCCAACAACTCACAAAACTCCAAATATTCTAACTTTTTGGATGAATATAGCTTTTTTAGACTTGGCATCTAAGTAATTGTTTGAACAGTTACTATTTATGGCTTTTACTAGGTTTAGAAAAACCCCTGAACAATCACCAAATACATGCTCCGTTCTTGCATAATTCTGTAATTTCCAGAATATCCAATAAGGTCCCATTAAACTAAGCCCTTGCTGAAATACAAAAGAATAATTTGAAAACAAAGGAACGTTCTGAAGGTAATACTGTATCCTAAGGAAGACATTCATGTGCTCAGTCACAGCTCCTAGGAGAATCAAATTCAAATTCCCACTTTTCTTATTTGGAAGAGGAACATAAATACAAGAAACAACTGAGCACAATAAGCTTAATAAATAAGCAGTCTGAAGAATACAGGAATTGAGTTAATTTCTACAGTCATATTTCATTAAACTTACAAGTATTAGAAACTGCTTATGTACCAAACTCTTTGGGTAATTAGGAAGACTCAGTGGAGGTTTTTTTGGGGGGGTGTTCGCTTTTTTCCATTACATTAACCTGCTTATTATGATTTTGTTTACAGATATTTTTAGTTTTACTGAAGTTCTTTGGCAAAACAGTTTGAAATACAGTGTCTTTGCATCAACTTCAAATGCTTTTGGAATAATCTATTTGCAAGTAGTATTTGAACTATGATAGCATACAAATATTCCATGGAGAACCAGAACTAACCTTGTTGTGCTTTATATTCAACACAAAGTACAGACTTATTAAATATCTCTGACCATGACAGATTTCAACCCCAGCATCCTGCTTTTCCCTCATGAATGAATCTCCAACTTAGGTCCCTGAGGCTTGTACTCACCAAAATGGCTCCAGCTGGCAATACTTACTTTACAGATTGGAAAAGAAAATTCTCCTGTTGCTCTGTGAGCCAGGATAAATATGACACATACAGACTTTACTACACAGCTGCATATGCCCTTGAGTTACTGGATTTCTTCTTACAATCCTACAAGGAACCCTAAATTATCAAGTCAATCTCTGCCTTCACAAATCAAGTATGCAACAACAGCATCTTAACAGAATAGACTTAAACATGAAAAGGTACTTTTTGACAAGCTCCGAGATGAAAATACACATGGAAATATAAAAATGTAATTCCTGCACTTAAAGCTTGTAATGCATTGCCAAAAAGTTAGAAGCTCACCAAAAGCTCAAATTATCAAAACCCTCACACATAAGAGAAACCCTCATATGTAGAAGTCTTATTTGAAAATCTGAGAGTCCTCTACTAGAATGACCACCAAGAAATAAATTAATAACAGACAACTAAGTGTTAGAGCCATGTAATTATAGTTTTACGACCTATTATAGGTGTGTTGCTGTATCAGATAGCTGCCCTCGCTCACAGGGAGGAAAAGGTCACATTCCTGTCTTCTAATTTATTAACACTATACAAATAAATATTTGAAAAGAGCATGAATATTTGATTGCCTATGCAACACTGGTGCCTTGGGCTTTTTACTACTGAATATATTAGGCCTGAACTTTAAAATCATGTGAAGAAAGGAGGTGAAATCACGAACGGCCTGGGAATATACAAAGACAGAGGAGAGAAAACTAGACAGCAAGGGACCTTAAAGTAAAAGAAAATCCTTCATTTTTGGCAGTTGATGTATATTACATGCATTAGTATGCAGCAATACCCAGAAACACTAGCTGAGGTTACGGTCACCTCATTTTAAGTACTGTTTAGAGCAGGAGACAGTCCTAGCTCAGACAACTTAGTGTCTCAATAGGCAAAACAAATTATCTCCATTTATAGAACTTCATGTCAGCCAGAGTCAGAAATAGCATTGCATTAGCACAGAGCTCACAAAAGCAAGGGGAGAGTCACAGCCTGTGTTAACCACATGGTATATATTAAGTGGCTTACAATAATTAGTGGTTAGGATTTCTTTTAAATAAATAAAAAATGCAACATATAATGAAACGCCTCTTCAATAAAGCAAACACACCAGAGAATCTGGTCAGCTCTGCAGAGTTTACTGTATGCTAACAGCATATCTGCATATCGGTACGTGGCTTTTAGCAATACCACATTGGAATAATTCATTAATACAACAAAAAGGTAGTAACAACATGGACCGGTATCTCTACCAGACTTTAAAAGAAATCTCTTTCCATTCTGTGGCAGGTGAAATCAGTTCTCCTCTTCCAAATAAAAGCAGTAGTTTCTGTTCTTTTGGTTTTGAGGCAGAAGAAAGGGACAAGGAGAAGGGAAGAACAGAAAAGAAGATTAAGTTATTTTAGAACAGGAATTGGGCTTCTCAAGCCCTCAGTCTATGGCGTCTTATCTGTATTCTGTACTACATTTTAAGAACTAAATTATAAAACATTAGTATTCACGCACAGCATGGCATTTATTGCAAGCTAAACTATTTCTTTAAAACAAGATAATTAAAATGAGTTGTGGTAGGCATGAAATGCCTGTGAAATCTTTCTATAAATGTTCACAGAGCTTGCCCTTGGACACAAGCTCATGACTGGCAATGCAAGCACCCCGCCTATGCAAAGAACTAAAACACTTTTGTAATTTTTTGACAGCAAAGGCTATTGAATTAAAGCGACTCATTATTAGCATTTACCCTTTTGAAGTTATTTCTGTTTTGTTTTGAATGCTCCGAAAGAAAGAATGGTAGACAAGCCAGAGGTGAAGCTTTCTATAAACTATATGTCTCTTCTAAAACAGACTAGTAGAGTTTCGCTGTACCACTACGCGGACTCACTATCTCAGCTGGTGGAGTGAGATACTGAAGACATTTCACTCCTTGGGGAACAAATCCACACTCTGAAATGACTGGCTGAAGGGACAGCATTTCACAATACCATCGCCGAGTGCGGCACCATTCACAGTTGGGGCTGAAGACTTGGTCTCATGCAGAATCGCTGCCAGCATGGCAGGCAAGCCGGAGCCACGCGAGTGAAACTGCGAGCGGAAGCTTGCACAGGGTACCATCCGAAACCTGCCCAGACAGCAGCTCTCTCCAGCCAGCGTTGCTGGTCCCCAAGCAACAAATTCACTGACGGATGTTTGAAGAAAAGCAAGCAGTTATCAGACTACCCAATGGTTAGAGGGTCATAACCTTTCCTTTAGGGATGCATCATTATGAAGGCACTGCACAAGCAGCACATCACGGAAGAAATCTAACCACAACCCTGGAGCTTTTCCAAAATGACAGAACAAGCATTTATAGACCCACCACCACCAAAAAAAAAATAAAAATAATAATAAAAAAAATTACTGCGTGTGTTCTGTTCTCTTTCAGTGGCCCAACTTGAACCATGGGGATACTGTTGCATTACAGGAAGGAAACTTTGACATTTACTTCTTTTAAAACAACTCAATTACTTTACTGTAGTACTGAATTCCTGACATAAAGGAAAAAATAGTGTTCCATTGAACTGGTTAAGGATGACCATCAGCAAAGCATAGTTCTTGGGAGACAGACTTTCACTGTCAAATATTGAAGTCAGCAACACAACATTCAGAGATAATGTTTTGATCCTGAAATGTCTCACTTTAAAAAGCTATTTACACAGCTGACTTCTGAACAAGTTTTCTTACATAAAATACAACATGTGGTAGTCAGCTGCCTTAGAACTATCACTACAGGAAACAGTTTAGTTTTAAACTTAGAAGTTCCTGAAGTACTTAACACCAGTTACATTTATTTCTTCACTGTAAAACCCTGGATGATTAGGTAAAAGTTGTAGTGCTCGCTGGATGACAGTCTCTATCAAGCCCCATGACATGGAAAGAGTGAGGAGGAGCACATCATCTACTTCCTTATGACAATGCAATACAAAATAACCTGTGGTTGCTGACAGTGGTCTCAAACACAAATGGACCTGAGCAAGAAGGGTGATAGGGTACGCCTGCAGCATTTGAGACCACAAAGCTCCCTGTGCATAATAAATCTGCTTAATACAATACTCAGGAATTACTCCTTGATTAAAAAAAAAAAAAAAAAAACAAAAAAAAAGGAATGGAGCTCAAGCATGAGCACAAATATCCACATGCGGTCCTAAAAATACGCAAATAGTCCTGGATGGTCAATAATATTGCAGATTGCTAACGGGTTTAAATAATCAATATAGACACCTGGCATTAGTCCATTAACCAGAAGAAATCAATAATAACATGAGAACTTAAATAGTGTTTAACATAGAGAGGGAGGCCTAAGCTAGTCTGAAAAGGGTAAACGAAATCTGAGGACTCCAAGTAACGTCGGATGAGAGTTGGCTTAGAGTTATCAATTCAGTAGGGAAGGGAAACATATGTGATAGGGCAGTACGTGTTTCAGTGTATCAAGAGATGATTTTTGAGCTTTCACTTATTACTCACATGAAGGTAATTTCACTTTGTTGTCCTGGAAGAATCTTTTGATCAATAAGAACTGACGCACTCTCCTCCAAAACCTTGAAAAACCCGTAAGAAGTATGGGAAAAAATATAATCCCACATTCTCCAGAGCTCAATAATGGAGACTTCTATTTATTACATTAGTCAAGATATTCCAGAAGTAAGCAGGCACTCAATTAATAAGCAATTTAGAAGAGATCGATATTTAGGAAGTACACATCAGCTATTTGAGCACCAAAATTTTGGTTAGTGCTTTGTCCTCTGTCTGACACGCTAGAGCTGTAAAGTATCAAGTCTGACTACCAGCCATCACAGACGTATTTATTAGATTAGATTTATTAAGCGCTTATCATTTTAAGTGAGTCACATCCTTATATAAAACCACATTAAAAATTGCAGGAGACTGAAATCATGTTTCAGAGTGGGCAAGGTATTACAAAGCCAACATAAGACAATTCTTGCAAGAAATTTGAGAGTTGCATCCCCTCCAGTTTTAAAACAACAGAAGTAATGGGGCTGTTACCACCACTGGAAGCCTATTCCACTATGCAAAACTCTCACCCTCTTTTTTTAATTTTGAATTTCACTTTGCTCCATTCTGCCTTCAAATGGCATATATCTTTTCACATACTAATATGAAACAAGCTCTCAGACTACACACAGGAAACTTCTTCACAATGCTTTGCCCCCCCACCCAAACTTCAAGTCATTCCAGATGATTTGAGATGTTTCTATACACTTTAAAAAATTCTTATTATTTACTATGAGAACATAGGATAATGAAAAATGGAAACCTCCATTAGGAGGGCTTAACAAAATCATTCCTTTTTGATACCTCACCTGAGATGAAGAGCAGCACGCCTCCCTCAGTACAAAATTCACAGCCCAACCTCATCGCCTCCTGGACAACATTGAAAAAACTACGGAAGTAGAGGAGGAGGCTTTGGATACCATGCCCTGGCAGCAACATAAAGACCAGACTGCAACAAACCATGTCAAAACACAAAGCTGATACCAGGTGGGACCATTAAGGTCCTGCCTGTTTTCATAGATGAAACTCGTGCTTATTTCAACAGTGCAAACTCACTGTTGGAAGGAAAAATAAAAAAAAAAAAAGATGACAGAGTGTTACATGTAAATCTAAAATGCAAGGAAGTGGGAAAGTAAAAGTTTCATGGATACTATATTCTCTCACTATGAATATTGACTTATAGTAATCATTAGCTATATAGTCGCTTAATCAAATATTCTGCAAATTCATTTTTCATTCCTGAAGCTCATCAAGAGCTTCACCATACTAAACTGTATGAAAAATCATAGTAAATAACTACACATATAATTTTATATCCTTCTACTACCTGATATAAGCAGAAAAATGGAAATTTAGCTGTATGACAATCTAGAAATAGTCATTGATGAAAAGTTGGTAAGTGGTTGTTGGAAAATATTAGTGTTTATAAATTGAATGGGTATACATGCTAGGGTTTTACAGAATGTCTTTGTGACTCCTGCTATTATTCTAAGTAATGAAAAAATATTATATAAATAGAACATGAAGAAAAAATGTTAAGTGTTCAGAATATGAAATAAAGGTAATCTGCACTGTCATTACAATTAAAACAACAGAACAAGTACTAATGAAAAGTTTCAGCTGAGAGTATAATAAAACTGAGATTGATGAGTAGCAGGTGGTCATACAGACATTATTGTGCAACACCTGATACGTGCTAAGATAAAAAGAACATGAAATATACGTATAATTTGACAGCAGTAACTTGATAAATTCCATCCTAAAGTTTTGGGTTTTATTAAAGGATGTTGTTCCAGATGGATTTTGACTCTGAGCTTAGTTACTCATTTACATAAGTACTGTCTTAGAAAGGAGGACTTCTCTTACTTGTATTTAAAATTAACAAAAAACATTGATGAAAAACATTTTAAAAATATGTCAAAAAATTAAGTAGTTGTAAGGAGGAAAGCATGTGGGATAATGAAAGAAAACAATTTAGTTCTTATCACTTAATATCTGACATAAGACTGGATAAAAAAACGTTAAGGACGTTCATTGGTAAATGGGAATGTGCAATAAACAGGAGTGAGAAAGGCAGGAAATATTTAAAAAAAAATCACAAACACAGAGAGACATGAAATAAGCACAAAAAAATGACAGCTGGGAAAAGAGAAAAAGCAATGAATCAGGGAAAGAAATAATTCCCAACTTGAATAACACTGGAAAGGAGAAACTTTAAAATTGGTTGTGCTAAGAGTGCCTAAGGATCACTGGGAAGAAACAAAAGCTGTTCTGGCTTAACAAGCACTATGATAGTACAAAATGCCAATAGAATTTGGACTAACCTCTCCCTCTGGGAAGAGCTTGGGGTTAGTGACTTCATTACAGAGCTCTTCCACGATGGTTAGAAGGATGAGCATTGATGCTGTTGCTGTGAATCCTAAATTTATATTGAGGGAAGAGCTGTAATGACATTTTGCAGTCCAGAGCAAGGCAGGAATCTTCTGGTTTCAGCCATCCTCCTGCCAGGCCCACTGGAGTTGTATTAGCACCTCTTGGACAACCAGGCTCTTCACAAGAGACAGGATTTGTGCCTTAACTGAATATTTTCAATTACCTATTTTCAGTAGGTATTTTAGATAGAGATTTGACCAAGAAGATACTGAAGAAACTGAGAGGCTTTCTTTCAGGAAGACCTTGTAAAGACAGTGCATTTGAACTACAAAACTGAAGACATTTTATCCCGATTTGCACTTTAAATACCTTTCAAGAAGGGAAAAAAGGTGCTTTGATTCTTGTACAGTATTGTTAAAATATTTTTGGAGAAAGTTCAGTTTTCTGTTAATGTGAGAAAGGTGTTTGGCAAGATTTTCTTCCCTCCACACCCCAGATTTCCTTTGCTGATAACGTCACGGACTGTTCCCTCATACAAACAAGTGTCATTGCAGTGGCTGATACTTCTTAAGAGTGGGTAAGCTTTGAAACTTAAGACAGTGAAGATCGCAGTGTAACAGAGATTGTGCTCCCCGTGAAGATGGCAGGCAATAAAATCCTTTGCTAAGAAAGACAACTGGAAATTCAGCTCAGTGCAATTTGATTGGAAGGAGAAGCACTTTATCTTTCTGTTTAAATTAATGGCTTAACTGAACTGTGTTTAGTTCAAATGTTAAGAGCATTGCATTAATCCTCTGAACAATTTAAAAGCCCTAAAACCTCCAGAACTGACTTCTAAGAAAGCTACCAACAATATCAATAAATCAACAAAACATATACGTGAAGAACACTGACTGTATTTTTGTCTTAAAATTTTATCTCGACCTGGTTTAGACTTTGTAATGTCAGTCTTATGCACACGGAACAAGAAGTCTTTTTTTTTTTTTTTTTTCCCTTCCAATGAGTAAGGTTTGATTTCTTCAGGACAGGAAAAAAACACAGCCTACGGGTTCTTGAGCGCTGCAGCACACCCCGTGGGATTCATTCCAGTGATCATTTTATCCAGTTTGCCAGGCAGTTGTTCTGACTAAGCCTGATTTGGGGAACTGTGCTGGGACAGGGAATGAATGGCAGTAAATACTTTGCCTCGAGATCAGGTTCTAGGTGACTTGTCTAGATATGCAACACACTGCAATTTTATCTTCCCATCAGTATGAGAAACAGAATGGCTTCCCCCTAAAAATCAGGAAAAAAAATTCCTTGGGGGGGGCGGGGGGGGAAATATATGAGTAACTATATAGATGCTTCCAAGAAATTTCATCTCACCTACCAACACCTATTAAGTCTTCATTAAGACATTCTAAAAAGCAAACGTTTTCTCTATAAAGCATGGTTCCTGAGAAAGACACAGTTCTCTTCTTGTCCAAATATTGAAACTTACATTTTTCTAAACAATTATTACTATGTTAAAATGCCTAATCGCCAACTTAAAACAAAACAAGAAAAACCCAAAACCAAAACAACCCCCAAAACTTTCTCTTCATACAGGAAAAAAATTATCATCTGAACTCTTCAGGGATTCCAAGAAAAGCAAAGAATCTTACTAAGTATAAATTAAAGAAGAAACAAACAACTCTATCAAATTGGCAGCATGTCCAAACTCACAGCGTGTTATTAAATTGAGTCAGTGACATTTAAATGAGTGCACCTGTATGCAAACAAAAATTATTTCCTAATTAATTGGCTCTGCAGCTCTTGATGCCCTAATAGGTCAAAAGTACATTAATTATATCTAAATGAACAGAAGTCTTTTGCAAGTGGCCACAAACCCATTGAATATATCTTAACACT
Source organism: Chionis minor (assembly GCA_013398295.1). Lineage (NCBI taxonomy): Eukaryota > Metazoa > Chordata > Aves > Charadriiformes > Chionidae > Chionis > Chionis minor. The sequence continues at coordinate 868,617 of VZSF01011124.1, read as the reverse complement.
TCTGATTCCTGCACTAGAAGATAAGGTCAAATATTCACCTATCATGTTTTTCAGGTGTAGGAAGTTTCATCGGAGGGAAGATGCTATATTCTTCTTGAGTGCAATTACCAATCTGGCACTGTACAGACATATAAGATGGCATTGCCCTGGACAGAGGGAGCTGCACACGTGGGGAAATACTAGAGCTCTGTGTTTTGAATAGCAGCGTATTGAGAAAGGAAAGGAGTGTGTCAGGAAAGAGCTCAGAGCTGGAAGAGAATGGGGGAGGCAGCATTGGAACTGAGGAGGAACCTGAGGAGAGTCTGATAAACAGAGAGCGCTGCAGACGTGGTGATAAAACCTTCAATTACTGACAAACAGACTTAGCAGAAAGAATTCTAAATGTTAATCAAGCATCTCTACAGCCTTTCACTGTCATTCTGTTAGAATATCTCTGCAGAGCATGCGTATCTATTTGACCGAAGTACATTCTCTGAGTTGTGTATTTACAAAATATAACAAGTTAAAAATTATTGGATGATCCAAACCTGTTTTAAAGACTGAAATCCCATTTTTATTTTAAGGAGGGAATTCACATTCAAACAAAACATCTATTTAATCACACTTCTATTTTTCTCCAAAACAAACCTCTCTCTTCAACTTTTATCAAAATCTTCAACTGAAGCAGCAATAAATTAGAATGGGAACTTCCCCTGAAAGTCCCTGTGAAAAGTCCTCTACCTTCTTTTTATATTTTTTTGGTTTTATAGAGACAGTGATGACAAAAGTACCTGGAGTCAGATATTTTATGCACCTAAATGAGGAATTATGAGGGAAAGTCCCTGATATCCTGAGAACCTGTATACTTCCAGGAGGCTTAGAAAAAAATATAGCCAGGGTAGTAAATTCTAAGTATGAATACAGCTTAAAAAGAGTGTTGTGCTTGTGTTGCTAAATCTTTCCATAACTTCCAACAATTGTTGAATCAATCTATTGCAACAGATGACCTGCATGAAAATTGCAGAAACTGCATACTTCATCTTCAGGAGGGAAGTGAAAAAGAAGGAAAAACTGGTGAGTTTCTCTCAACAGCAACATCTACACAACAAACAGATCTAAGTGCAATTATTTTTGTGTTAATATATTGTTTATTAGTTCTTTATGTAGTTAAAAGTATGTATACTTCTTTATTTAAAATCAAGTATGTTATCAAGTTGAATTCTTACAATACAGCTTCTGTGAGTGGCCTAGGCCTGGATACTACACATTTGCTGCTCTATCAAATCGAGAACGTTAGTTATTTGCAGGAATGATGCGGGTTTTCAGCAGAGGAGGAGGTGGAATTCCCAAAAGTAACTAAGACATTTGATTTGCCATTCAAATAATAAAGGCACATAACATACAAACGCCACTACTAATTTGAACGTGTACCACTTGGCTGCATACATTAGGTGAGCTTTTAACTAAAGAAACTCCATGATTTTACTAGAATTTTACTGTCCTCTACCATAACTGCTTATTCTTTCATTCTAAGCATGTGGCAAATGGTTCCAAAGACGGGGTGAGCCGACATCACCTAAATAATGTGATAAGTCTCAGCTCCTGACTGGGTCAACATCAACCACTGTTGCACAGATTTCTCCAAGCTGGGCAGGAAACTAGAAAGTGACCTACATACTCACAGAAAAACTCAGTAAAAATCACAAGTTCTTCTCACTTCAAGTTAATTTGATTGCACGGATTTTTGTTCCATGAAGACACAAAGGTCTCTTGAACTTGAAAGTAACCCATAAAAACTACATATAAACACAAAGCAGTAGAAAATTGATGGACAGATTCTGACAAGCCAGTCCTAACCAATTGTGTCTTTGAACATTTTCAGGTGCTAATAGGAAAGGAAAACCGAGTCTGGCTCTGTTTTTCTTTCCAAAATATTTGCTACACAACACAAAAAAATCAAAACAGGAGTAGGTTAATCCACCATCCATATGTTGACTGCTTACTGTGTACAACTCTGGGACTGTTAAACTACTGTGACCTGTGTTTTTCAGTGTTCTTGAAATAAAGGAATTTGTTCAGAATTTGACATTCTGATAGTTCCTTTCACACTGCAAACTTGTCTGCTTTTGTTGGTTTATTAAGATTTTTCCCTCTGGGATTTTCCATGTATCAATGATATCAAGGAGGGTCAAGTGTGACAAAAGCAATCAGATGAATGCTTCCAAAGATCAGTTTGATTGGGATGAGCGTAATATAGATTTCATCTTGTATTATATTGTCTCAAGGTTGACTGCATGATTTCTTCGTTCAGAATAAATAAAGCAAAATTAGGGCAACAAAGCATTTCAAAATTCTCATCATCAAACCACACGTTAATCAGACCAAATAAAAAAAATGTGATCGATCAACCTAAAAACAGTGAATTTCAAGGCAATGCATGGAACTACAATTTCTGCAAACTATTTGCCTTTCCACTGAAAAATAGCACTAGTCAGTAAAAATATGGAGAAATAGCCAGACTGCTATGAAGTTTTCTATGAAAAGATGCATTGACAACATTAATCTAAGACTTGTATAGCACACTATTGATAACCTGATTTCTAACCGTCTTTTAAAAAACTGAAAAATGGCCACTAAACAGATTAGATTTTAATGAAGATTATTAGTCTTGACAGAACAATTACTTTATTCTATTCTTTTCCTTTCTCTGTGGTTTTTTAGTGAAAAGTGACACTGAAATGCAACCAGCTGAATATAAACCCACACTGCAAAATAACTGAGGAATAGGCTTGTGACCTTCAAAACTCTTGTCTCTCAAGCCAGTGGGGAAATTATAACAGCAGAGAATTTAACAAGTTCCGTTTTCTTAGGTGAATGTAAGGTTTTTCTCCATAGCACAAGAATTAGCCAGCATCTATATTTAACTGTGGACAATACAAGGGCATCAGCAACTCAAAATGCTGTCACTCCGCTGACATGTAAAAAGACTGGCAATCATATCACTAGTCTCTGATTTTCAGCCAGTTCTGAGATGCAGATAAGGTATTTAATTACAGCAATTTTAGGACAGGAAATGAGGAGGCCTATCATAATCATTAAAACAAGACTCAGATAATTGTATTCTAACTCATTCCTTATAATGAAAACACTGAAAGATGATGAAATAGCCTTGCAAATGGGGAAATTGCACTAAAAGTAAGCGGCAACCACCAGTGCTCTCACTATGTGTTATGAGATTTTTAAGACCATGAAGTAGCTGTAGTATCTATTTTACTACCCAGAAAAGAGCACCGCTAGGGAAAAGGTAAAGAACTGAAACAATACAAGTCCAAGTAATGGTGCCTAATCTTTAGACTCCCCTCTAGCACAAATGTATCTCCCTAAAGGTCTCCCATCCCAAAACAGAACTGGCCCAGAATAGCAGAACTGGGCAAAACTACTGTGACTAAGTCAGAGAGCGAGAGCGCTAGAAATTATAATCCAACAACCAGGGTTTTGTTGAAAGCACATCATTTGTTACATTTGCCTGAGTATTTATTGATTCAGTGAAAATTGAAGTAATTTTTTGGAAGAACTTAGTGATTCCACAGTTGTGGCCATACAATACAATCATACCATAACCAACTTCTAGTAGGGCCTCCCTCATGAGCGAGCCACAGTGTCATGTGGAGCCACGTTGTTATTTTCTAAAGTTACGCAAATGTACAAAACATCAAAAAGCAATCAGTCAACATAAAATTTTTCACGTCATGCCATGGGGAGTTTTCATGTTAACTGCAAAGACAGGCAGTACATTATGGGGCAAAACGTCTTTGTTACAACATTTTTCCAAAGCTTAAGGCTACTGGACGTGGCAGGAGAGATATGGAGAAAGGAAACTGGACGGAGTGCATTTCACAGTAATTTTGTTTACAGGACTCCCATTTTCTCTCCAAATACAATTTTAAGTACAGCGCTAAACTAATCCCTGTAATTTAAGCCAAAGGCAAGCAGTTGAGAAAGGGGAAGGAGGTACACTATCCTTGGTATTGTTTAGCTCTTCAGGTATTTTATAGAAAAAATATGGCTATTCTTTTTGGAGTAAATTACTGCCAAGCAAGATTTCAGGTGTAGAAGGGAATAAAAGGAAGACATTTTCCAACTTCAGTACAAACGCTTCTCAAATTAGTAGTTGTAGACACATTTATTCAAGATTCTGCTATGGCTTCTGAGGTATTGCATCCCAAACACACGTACATCTTTGAGGCCTTCTTGCCATACAGAACTACAAGGCAATAACTATAGATGGAATGAGTAATCCTCTCTGCAAACAGATCAAAAGGAGACCATAAAGTATGCTGCTACCCAGCCCCTGCATCTCTCGTAAACTTTAAATTCAGAGCACAAGTATAGTCCTTGCCGTCACCAGAAGAAGCACACCAGAATGCAACTCACTCAGCTGTAGCACAGCAGTGCTACTGAACTTTCTTTCTAATCAATAAAGCAGCAAACAGGCACTTTTACCAGCTTCTGTTGCTCTAAGCTTACCCCCCCACATGCTATTGCTACCCACAGGAGCTGTGACTGGGAGATCAACAGTATCATTAGGTTGCTAATCATCTGGATCCATCAGCAAATACAGCCAAAATATTTTTTCCTCCCTTGCAGTTCCCCTCCCCAGGTACTTTCAAAGAAATGCCACGAAAGAGAGGCACCCTTTGCCGAAACACAGCCTCCTCTCATTGCTTTGCAGTTACCAAGCTGCAAGAAGCCGCTCACTGTCCCGAGAAACCAGTACATCGAGCAACACTATAACCTCGCCGGTCTTGCTAAATTCTCACTTTCACTTAGGAGCTTACAGGTCTTTTGTCACCACGGGATCACTAGAACTGTCCTTACAGCACGGAAGGAATGTAATGCGTTTTGCTGGAAAAGGCTTAAATTATTTGGTTTTGTGTCAAACCTCCCAACTTCTTTGATTATATGGGTTTGCAGCACAAATGATATGATTTTGTCACCGTCACACAGCTGTTCCAGTGATAGAGCAGAGCTGATGAGTGTGTTGGCACTTCAGCGTGGAAGCGGCGTGCAGCTTACTGCCCACACAGGGTGAGGGAGAAGGTAACTTACGCTGCAATATGCCCTCACTACCCTCACTCAGGGGAGATGAAGGAGAATGCTTCGGAAAGAAAAGCACCCTCCTTTTTCCAAGATCCGGGAGAAGGTTTGTTACCTGATGCCTGGCGGCAAGGAGAGGCCTAAACCTGCATAACAGCTTGTAACACTTTGCTATAAAATTGATTTATATATTGCCGGTGGTGATTTTTAGTTTAGTAAAACTTTCCCCAGTAAAGCAAGGAGGTAGCCTTACCCTTTCCCCTCCTGTGCAAAAATAAGAGACTCAGTCCAACGGTTTACAGACGGGGTTTGTTCTCCCCTTGACACTTGCAGGTAATTCACATTAATGGAAGTGGGAGTTTTGTGTGTGCATAAAGGGGAAAATTAGACCCGTATAACCAACACGTTGCAGTTTCTTACGGGACTAACGACTAATTGCTACCTTTCAGCAAATCCACTCCTTCCTGTTAATTTCTTTTCAGCGTGTCAATCTCCAAGGGAAAGCACTGGTGAGCAGAGCGCTCCTCGGCGTACCAGCAGCGCTTTGACCTCTTTGAGGAACATACAACATCTCCTCTCCAGCTTGTCCTCCAGTGCTCACCCTGGAAGAGTCTGAGTCGGTTCCTCTAGAGCACCTTCTTACATTCCTTTGGAATTAAGTACTGCAGAACAAATTACAGAAAAGCATACAGAAAGGGAAGACACTGTCCCAGCTGGCATACTTTCCAAAGAACATCAGCCTCTGAAAGCACAAACAAGTTAAAAACAACAAAAACCCCCCCCAAACCTAGTAAACCTCCTCGATGCTGAAGGTATAACAAGGATCATCTCATTTGGAAGGTATTACAAGCATTTGAGACATGAGAAAATGCAGTACAGGAGTGCAATACGAACTGAAAACTCAATTTGTGTATTGTTTTAAATGCAAATATGTGTACTTAAATTTCAAGGTCATTCCTAAGAGAATTAAACTCTTTAATTTTACTTCAGTTTGTAGATTAATCGTTAACTAAATTAAAATTGCCAAGTCTGAAAGACTTTTTCCCACATGGATAAAACAGCACAAAACTGTAAAAATGTACAACAATGTACAAATTAGAAAAATAAATCCTTAACATTCCATTACAGAAAAAGAATACAATTGCTTACCAAACTTCCAAATAAAAAATAAAAAAACCCAAAACACAAAGACATATCAGACAGTGTATTAACAAAGATTTTAATTTTGTGCATTGCAAATCTAACTTGAAAATAAAATGTACATTTGCAAAGCATAAAAGTCAGCACGGTCTCTGCATGGCCATGCCATCAAAAGATGCTGCTGAGCAAAAATGTCATGTGCAAACAGTGATCTTGTCCCAGAAAACTATCCCAGTACAAGGACAAATACAAAGACTGCATCAGATTTCCCAAAAATACCCAGTCAACAACAATAAAATGCAGGTAGAGACAAGTCACAAAGCAAAAATAGGCTTGTCGGTGCAGCCAGTGTATCAAAGGAGAAATTGATAGAACAAAACACTGTATAACAGAGTACAAAACACGAGAAATTTATTTCTCTGAGACTGTCAAAGATCATAATATATTCAAGAAAGTGAAAGAAAAAAAAAAAAAGTGATACAGCAGGAACAGCAGCCCACTTTACAGGAACCAGTTACTACTGGTTATATATCAAGGGTTCAACAACCTTTAGCCTCACGGAGGACAGGTTTCTTTCTCCCATGCTTTGGCATTATTGCTATAAATTAGCATGGCAACACAGCCTGATGAAAGAGGCAAGGAAAATGATAGTTTACCTAGTGAAAATTCTCCAGCTTTTTTCCGTCTGAGATTGCTGTGCTCTTAAAATCTGAAGGTTTTATGGGAGAACCGAATTCTAATTTCTAAATGGGAAGGTTAATTTTAATATTATTACTTTTTCAAATTTTTTAAAGTGACAGCAAAGAATTCTTGAGAGTATATTTTCATTTTCTTAAAGAATATTAATGATTTCTTTTCTTTTCAAAATGAATCTTAACTAACTTTATTCAGCTCCTAGAATTTCACAAAGATGGGAATTGTTTTTCTTTTTGTGTTTTTCTGGACCAATTGTATTTATCCGTGTATTAGATGTTCAGACACCACAGTAACAAAAGTATATGGAATAAAGTGGACATAAAACTGTCATAAGAGAAATGGCCTAAAGGAAAAAAAGCATAAGGATGGAGAAAGGATTTAAAATGACGTGAGAAAGACCTAATAATAATGAACGTAAAAAACCAGGGAATGGTTTGTCACATTTCAACACATGAGTAGCAGATATCATATTTACTCACAACTTGACTAAATCATTTCATGACCTTGGGCAAAGACTGTCTTAATCCTCTGTGGCATATTTATTCTTGCATCTATAAAACAGATGTCATTCCTCCACTCTGTAAATATTGCTCCCACCTATCTCCTAAAAGGAATGACATAAGATTTTGGGAAGAAGGTAAGTCAGATTTGAGTCAACTTTATTCATTATGCCATATGCCATTTCTGGTTGGAGTTCTTCTTCTGTTATTGTTTTACTATAAAACCTGCAATATACTGTGAAACATGCTGAAGCTCTGTCTTTCTCTCCAAAGACATAAAGAGTAAGTTCCACGTCTTCGCCGCATTAATTCTGTTGGCAGTAACGGTCCAGAATACACAGGTTTTAGACGCTAAGAGAAAATGAGAACATTCACTCATATAAATCAAAAAAATGTCCAAGGATAAGACAAATTGACAGCCAACAGTTTCAGAAATCAAAGAGGCAAAAGCAAAGCCACCCCTATGCTCAGTTAATAAAAGCCTGCTTGTGTAGTTTATTTTTTACATCCAAGTGCCGTTTTAAAGGAACACAAAAACTGTTGTTGGTAAAATTAAACTAGAAAATTAGGCACTTGATTTTCCTTTAACCGTAGCTCAAAATTTAAGTTCCACCCTGAAGGGCCATGCCTTGTTTTATCAGTTTTTAAATATAACGTAGTATGATACCATTTCTTCAGTTAGACAAAACTGGTTAGAAACACCAACTTAAATCAACAACAACAAAAAAAACTTACCTGCCAAATGGATAATGGGAAGTTAAGTGCTTGTTCTATCTTTTACACTATAGTATTAACAATAAGAATTACTTTTTCTATCCCCCTAGAATAACGATTTTTGGGTGCCCCATAAAATACGATAAATGAACGTTTCTGTAGATGGGGAAAACTAAAGTAATTTGACAAGGCAGCAAGCTAGAAGTTATCTTGCCTTGACAGAAGAACAGCAAGAACTTTCTCTCTTCTCTTCAGGACTAATGCAAAGCACACTGATTCATATCTGTGTTACTATACCATATGAACAGGTAAGTAGCCTCTTTGGTGATACGACAAATGCGATAATCTAAAACTACAAATGTAATTCTGAACTCAACTACACTTCTACCAGTACTATGACTACTGTAGAACATAATCACTAGCCCATTTCATTGGCTGGTCATCCCAAATACAGAAAAGTTAAATATGTATACCATGAAATTTTTCAAATCTGCTATCATCTATTGATTTTCTTTAAAGAATATAAAGAAAAAGAGAGAGAAGGGACATAGATTTCTTGTAGCTGGCTGACGACAGAATTAAAGCCAGAGAGGAAAAACATTTTAAGTCACCCACTGCTGACAGTAGTTAGAGAAAAAAAATATATGTATAATAGGGGGCAGGAAAAATAAACCAAGCATCAAACCTCTGCAAAGGTGGCAATAAAGGAAGGGACAAGACTGCATGCCATCTATGTATATCATAGATTGCAACGCAGGTCTTAAGCAGAGTCCCAGGCAGCCTGATACGCAGTGCCCCGTCACAGCATCCGTCCCCGGGAGACAGCGACAGAACAGCCATGGGCACCCGGGAACAACCAGCCACAACTCCCGCTCTGCATGGGAGGAAGCTCTCACTAACCTCCCCCTCACTCCCCAGTTTCCTTCTGTACAGTAACCAGAGGCTTCATCTTGACACTTCTGCTCAGCTCCCAGATTGCCATCTGGAGCCGGCAACATCTTCCAGCACCAGTCATGGCTGTCTTTCCACCCGCAGAATCAAGTATTGTTCTAACCTGGGGTCCGACTACAAATAAGCCACCGTCTTCAGAGCAAAGTGGCCACGCAGCACGGGGCAAGGCTCTCGCCAAGCTGTCCGATGGTCTGTCGCTTCCCACACGTTAGAACAACGTAAGCCGGCCACTTCCACAGCCCCGTACGCCCGGCTGTACCCTGCGGGCAGCCGGGGCTGCAGCCCACCGGCAACACACAGGTCCTGCTCCCCGGGGCCGCTGCCGCCACCACAGCTCTCAAAGGTGTCCTGCTCATCTGCCGCTTCCAGGGCGCTGGTGGGAAGCGCAAGCGAGCAGTGCAAGGGAGCAGAGGCCCCACGCTGACCCGGAGGTACCAGAGAAGACGCGACTGGCATGTCTCCTGCTCTGCCTGTCACTTCAGCAGGGTCACAGCGTGCGTACGGCTGTGCCTCAGCCTGACAGAGCCCGTGGAGAAAGACACTGAGCTCCCGGCCGTGCCGAGCTCCTGACTCAGTAGGGACAGGCTATGTTTCCTTTTACCGAAATAAGATAAAGCCAATTAGCTTCTGCCAGCAGGCTCTTAGCTCTCGGAGAGTAAAAAGACTCTGAGGTCCTATTGATCTAACAAACACAGCCTTATTGGTTAGGCTCCACCTTTCTTTCTCCTTTTTATCCACTGCGGTACTTTGAACTACTCATTTTCTAAGGCAATATATCCCAATTAGCAATCGTCCTCCAACCTGTGAAGTCAGTAATTCCGGAAATTTACCAGAAAGTCCAATATAAACCCGCAAATGTGCAACGCACAGGTTTAGCAATCAGTCCGCAGGTTAAGAGTTTGCACACGCACACGACGCTCAACGGGCGTTCGCTAAACCGCATTCTGCAGCCTAAGGATGTACCTGGAGGGAAGAACAAGCCCACATGGAGGGAAATGGCACCGAAATACTACATGAGGAAAAAGGCTAGCAACATTTATTGTATAAATAATGAATGCTAACCAGTTACAGTGCAGGGCCGCAGTAATGAGGGGGAAGAAAGGGAGTGCAGCTTTAACTAATTCAATTTGTTATCCTTTAGGATTTAATAGTATGTTAATCACCGTATGTTAACGATACATAAATATTAAACACATTAAACAGTTATAAGATGTTTACTTCTCATGCAATGGTTAATATAATAATGAGACCCCACCTGGAGTACTGTGTCCAGCTCTGGAGTCCTCAACATAGAAAGGACATGGAACTGTTGGAACAGGTCCAGCGAAGGGCCACTAAGATGATGAGGGGGATGGAGCACCTCTCCTATGAGGACAGGCTGAGAGAGCTGGGGCTGTTCAGCCTGGAGAAGAGAAGGCTCCGGGGAGACCTCAGAGCAGCCTTTCAGTATCTGAAGGGAGCCTACAGGAGAGCTGGAGAGGGACTCTTTGTCAGGAAGTCTAGTGATAGGACAAGGGGTAATGGTTTTGAATTGGAAGAGGGGAGATTTAGATTAGATATTAGGAAGAAGTTCTTTACTGTGAGGGTGGTGAGGCACTGGAACAGGTTACCCAGGGAAGCTGTGGAGGCCCCATCCCTGGAAGTGTTTAAGGCCAGGCTGGATGGGGCTTTGAGCAACCTGCTGTAGTCAGAGGTGTCCCTGCCCATGGCAGGGGGGTTGGAACTTGATGATCTTTAAGGTCCCTTCCAACTCTAACCATTCTATATTGTATATCTATAATACATACGTTCCTAACTGATTTATTTTGCGAGTGATTACTATACTATTAAATTTAAATACCTAGGTTCTGTGCACTTATGCAGTTTAATTAGTGACAGATATCTAACTCTACTGCATGTATAGTTAAAAATGTTAACATTAACTAATAGCTAATGTAATGCTTAAAATACTTGTACTTTATTTTTCTGCTTCTTAAAATAGAAGTAACTAAGTTCCAATGCTGCTGTCAACCAGCCTCACATGTATCCCATAGTGCACTGAAGGAAGTCTGGGTCCTGGGAAACTTCTGGGGGGAAGTCTGGGAAAAATTAGGATGCAATCACATAATTTAGAAGTTTAACAAAATAACCTGGCACAACCACCTAAACGAATATCACCAAGCCATAAATCTGGCAAAGTTTTAGTTCTGACTGCTGAATTTTACAGAAATTGCCATTAAAAATAAATATAAAAAAGACAGCAAGTTTTGTTCTGTGTAGTTGTTTCCTCATTTTCCCAAAGAGGATCTGTGATCTGGACTTGCATGGCCTGAAATGAAGCATGAGCTGGCAGAATCTTCTAGAGGCTGGACTAGCCAATAGCAGCCTCAGCTGGGTTTAAGCGTAATTGAGTCCAAAATCACTTTTCATATAGGAATGTCTTCCCCATATCATATACTCATTCACAAAGCATCACCTGGGCGTCCCATTTGTCCTTCCCAAGTGCTCGACATGTGACAGTAAACTTGCCTACTTTGTGACAAAATTGCCTTGTTGGTCTCAAAAGGCAAGGCACCTGGATTTTGGCCACAAAACACACGTGATGCTTCCACATCACAAGGCACCATGAGACCATAGGAAACAGCGCGGAGAAGAGGCTTTTTGAACAATTCCTCTTCCTTCCCTGAGTAATTATGAAAATCCTGAGGAAAGAGAGAGCAGAGGTACAGGCTATGTGGATCTTTCCATGGCCTCATACGTCAAGTATCCTGTTGAGAACGTTCGTGCTCACGTCACCCAGTATTTTCTATGCAACACAAGTCTGACTAAGACCTAAGTTTATGACACAAGCAGAACAGAACTAAATAGAAAGACAAAAGGATATTCACCTCCCTTACAAGCTTTTTCTCTCTGAATCTCCAAGGCTGCTGAAATAGAGATATTAGGGCTGATAGAGAATTTGAGGAAGTTCCTTGCTAAGTTTTGTTTCGTCTTTCTTGAACAGCATTGCATGTAGAGTATACGTAGACTGTTGCACCTCCTCTAGCCTGTATTACCAGTCAGCAAGCATTTGGTATCAATTGCAGTTGTTATACCTACTTTGACCACGAAAAATTAACTAGTGTCCTTTCTCATCCACACATGAAGCAGAGGCATAACAGAGCTTTGCTCTCATTTCACAAAAAAGTAATTTTTAAGTGCTTCAAGATGCTTTCTCTATATTCTGGTGGAAAGTAGAGAGCAGAAAGAAAACAAAAACATTACAAATCAATCATTCACAAGTATTTTATCCTATCAAGTTCTCATTTGTCATCAGATTTTCCAAGGCCTGTTTTGAGACCTCTATTTCTTGCTGCATTACTCTTGGTAACTTCTTAAAGTAAAACAGTGACCTTTACTTCAGAGTCAGTGATCCTTTTGATTCTGTCAAATCAGTAATTTCTTCCTACTGTTAAAAGAAAACTAACCCCTATTTTAAAGACACTATGTTAAAGCGTTTTAAAAAAAAAAACAAACAAACAAACAAAAAATACCAAAAATACCACAGACCCCTGGGTTAATATTTATTACCTCTGTTATTGAGCTAAAGGTAAGAAATTCCTCAAGGCTACTGACAAATTTGTTTCCTACTCGTATGTTATGTGGCAAACACAGTGACATAAACAGAACAAAAGGCTTTCTGGGACCTCTTTGTAAATAGGTTTGCTTCTTGCTTGGTTGCTGTCAACTATTTCAACCTACAGATCAAAAGATAAAGGCAGAATCCTGATAGAAGAGAGGAACCAAGTGTATCTGAAGAGTACAAAACATAATGTTTCTTAGCAAATTACAGATTTTTTTGAGGGATGGGTACCATAATGAATGGTGCATGATTCCCAGTAAGGGATGAAACCACAGAGGAAAGAAATCCAAGGTTACGTGTTTGCTTCAGTAAGCCACAATTAGAAACCAGGCAAGAACTGCTAAAAGAGATTCCTGACAAAGTGATAGAGGAGGAGAAGGGATGCCAAAACGTGAGGAAGAGTATAGCACCTTTCCAATCACAAAACACTTCCTGCAAAGTGTTAAAGACATATTTTCGTACTCTTCACACATGACTAGGAAGGTTAAGCTGGTGAGAGCTATCCAAGCGTAAAATAGTCTCAAAAAAAGGTAATCATAAAAAAATTAAGTAAATATTGTCACCAATCTCCATCTGGATATTGAGCCATTGACCACTACCCTCTGGATGTGACCATCCAACCAATTCCTCATCCACCAAACAGTCCACCCATCAAATCCCTGTCTCTCCACTTTAGAGAGAAGAATGTTGTGGGGGACCCTGTCAAAGGCCTTACAGAAATCCAGACAGGCATCATCCATAGCTCTTCCCTTGTCCACTGATACAGTCACTCCATCATAGAAGGCCACTAGGTTAGTCAGGCAGGGCTTGTCCTTGGTGAAGCCATGCTGGCTGTCTTGAATCACCTCCCTGGCCTCCGTGTGCCTTAGCATAGCTTTTCTAGGAATATAAATCAGTGTTACTCTTTTATAGCTATTCTTAGTAAACTAAATAATTTTCTTTTCTACATGAAGCCAGTGGGGAGTTCATGATTTAGCCAAGTTAGTCTTTAATAATCTTCCTCTGCTATCCTTCTTCCGCACATGGATAATTTTGAATTATGCTGTTAATGTCATCTATTTGAAAGCAGGTCACCTTACTTTCTCTTTTCCTTAGACTGTCCCACAGGAGATCTGCCTTCTTAAAACCTTTTTTCCTGTGTCGCTCTAGCAGTTTTCACCCAAGCTAACTTCCTCAGCACTGGATTTTTCTAGATCAGATTGAAAACTGTTTGAATAATTTCTATTTTTGCGCTGTCCTTATCACTAATACACCAATAAACAAATATTTACCAGTTAATCAGCCTGATGAATTCCAAGACTTTGCTGAGCATCTACCAATTTTTTAACCCCTGTAGTGCCTCCTTATTTAAACTTCCCACTCCACCAAATCTTGTATTCTGTGTCATTACAAAACCATTCATTAAAAACCATCTCACCAGATTCCTGATTTCATCATCTTTTGTAAATTACCAAAATGCAAAGCTTTTTTCCTTGCACTGTGGGATTATGGCTTTTAATCTTGATACACTTGTCCAGATTGCTGGTATTCCGCTCATGTTCTCCTTTGATCTTTGTCTAAAGCTATTTCCCTAAGCCAATCAAAGATCCAACACTGCCCTTGCCCAGTGCCTAAATCAACCTGTTTTTAAAAAACAAAAATTTTCCTGGTGATAAAACTTGAAATACTTCCCTTAGACAGATAATCATGCATTAAGTATTCCCTCCTCCGCCCCCTGGAGAGAAAAAAAAAAAAGGTATATTAAAGTGAAATCTTTTCAATCAAATGCTTGATAATCATATGCATCATTCTTTCGCACCCAGAGACCTAACCAGCATATCTGGCCAGTAATTTTACAGGTATTAAATTTTCTCTGATGTGAATTAAGGTTTCCATCAACTATTTCTAACCTGGAGGAATTACATGGTTCAAAACTTATTGTACACGACCAGACATTACAGTCTGAGGTGACATTTGATCTGTTCTTTTCCCAGCCTGAGTAAAAGCCATAACGCGTACTTCTTATGCAGTGGGGGAGGGAAGGGCGCAGGGGGGAATCTATGACATTCTGATAACAGTTGCACCACGGAGAGTTTGAAGTTTTGACATACTGCTTTGTATTGTGCACATATCACTACACTGTACTGCATATCACAGTTGCACTGTCATATACATTAAATACTACCACCTGCCAGCAATAAAAGAGACAGGAAAATATTTTCCTATGTTTTTTTTAACACATTCACTTTCATTGTATGCTCTCCACGAAGAATTTAGACAGTCTACTTTCACCAAGCAGGACAGGCAGAATAAAGCAAGCAGTTGGGATGTTAATAAATTAGAACAGTAATCCTTCTAGACACATTATCTCATTAGCAGAAAGCACATATTCAAATGAAAATAATCGTGAGAGCACAATTTCAGAATACAAAGAGAAAACAACAACATTCATCACGAACTTTACTTGATTACTCAAATAATGAATCAGTTTGAGGATGCTGTATCTGCACTGATACTGTCTAGAAACAGAAAGTAAAGTGAAATTAATCCAGCAGATAGTCCTAAACAATGTCTTCACTAGATGTGGATACTACATGGATACATCCATGCAGGAATTATTCCAGTGCACTCTGAAAAGTTCACAGATTAAGGATATGAAAACTGTTCTCATTCTCACTAACTTAACATGGCCAAACAATGAGTCTGTTTTATAATTTTGAACGTTGTCATCCAGGCCTACTTGTTTATTATGCAAAAGAGACTACAGAAATCAGGCATATAGTTGAAAGTATCCCAAATGCCCTTAGCAGCATCTCAAATGAGCAGCTTCCTAAACCTTCCATTTCTGTTAGAAGCAAAATGGTAGTAGCAATATATCACCAGGGAGGGCAAAGCACAGAAATGACCGACAAGAGCTAGGACATCTCCTCTCCTAATACAGTCAGAACTGTTGAGTTTTGAGGTTCAGCTGGATATTGGAATGGAATTATCTGAACTTCCTTTTTTTTGGGAAGTTTACTATGCCAACACCAAAATCAAGTTTACTATGCCAACATTTTCCTTTGGGTCGATAAAAAATTCTCCTGATTAGCATTTAGTTTCTCTTAAAACAGAAACCATTTACAGGCGATTATGCCTTTACATCCTTATTTTCTTTTTTAACCTGAAATACCATACTCTTCAACTGAAAGTCTAAATTCGAATTAAGGACTGCAAATAAGAAACCTCAAGATCAATGTTTCGTCACAGAATCACATAAAAAAAAAAGACCAAAAAGAAAGAAAATTTCATTACATCTCACTACGAAAAATAAAGACAGGATCTATAATGAACATTACATTATAGAAGAGGACCTCAGCTTTATTTTTGTAGTGAATCTATTGGTTTCAGTCAAAACATTGCACATAGGATGGATTTAGGAAACGCTCCAAAATTAACTTTGAAACAATGCTGCTTTTCTAAACCATCTCTGAGTTTGGGAATTAAAACAGTTGTGTATACAGATTTCTGAGCCTAAACAATAGACTATCTCCTTAAAGACAACAGCTAGTGAAAGGTGAAGTCAGAGGGAAAGTCAACTGTTTGGAAGTTTTTAGAAAAGTTGCTCGCTTAGTCACAGTCTTGTGGCATTACAATAGTTCCCCAAAATACAGATACATAGTATAACTCCATCGGGGACCATTTCCAGCTTTTGCCTGGGGCCAAGTGGAGAATGGGTTTACAAAATAGCTTTGAGAAAAGGAGCCTCTCTGCAAAGCAGTAACACAGAAGAATAATGGGGGAGAAATAGAAGAAAAAAAGAGGCAACCACATTTTTCATCCATTTTTACACCAGCTTTGTGCCCTACTCCTGTGAAAGACTCTGCTGAAGTATTTCAAGAAAAATCAGTGCTCAAACTTGTTCTTTTTCGTCCGGTATGGTCTTGGATGTGGAACTTTGCTCAAGATCAATTTTCAGTTTGAACAGACTCATTCCGGTTCCTTATATCGTCTAGGATAATTGAGCTATGAAATAAAGGGCTACTGTTCAGTATGGAACTGATAAAAGTAAAAGAAGGAAAACAAGACTGCTCCAGATGGCCTACCAGGGCTGCAGACAAAATATGTGGAGATGCTTATAAAATTAAATTAAGAAAGAACTGACTGCGTCTACAATAATAGTAAAACAACTTTGCCTATTCCAGTACAGCAGCCTCACAACAAGAGGCTTCAATACACAAATTGCAACTCAAGAGCCAGGTGTGTGTTTATGAGCTCTGGGCCCTTGAAATATGATAAATTCACCATGGGAAATAAAGATAACTAGCTTTGGAGAAAGTTTGCTTTTATCTTCCAGCACTCGTAGACAAGTAGTATCAAACGTTCCCTTCTCCCTCTCTCCCTCTCTCACCTCCCCTGGCAATTCATCAGCCATTATGGACCATTTCAATGCTTTACCGAGTTGGGTCTCAACTCATACTCCAGTGAATCTCTCTGCACATACAGACGCTCTGCAGGAACACCTGCCCTGGCAAACATTTCCCACTAATGTGCAAGTTGGTGAGGATCTTTCAGCAGATAACAAGCGCCGATGAAAATATTTCTCCTGTTCCCTCCATAAAAGAAGGATGGGCTCCCACTCCATTTATGACATGAATAAAGGTTTGGGGAAAATGAAGTATCTGGTATATTTTGTTACCATGGTGACCACCCCCTTTGGAAGGCCAAGTGATTTCAGTTTGTTGACAGAATGATTTGTAACTGAGTTTCAGAAAAGTGTGCTGTTCATCGTATTTTGACTGAAACAACTCTTTTTTAGCTTTGTCTTTTGCCTTGTCTTTGGATTGCAGAACAATATGGCTAAAACATGAGAAAATCTGTTGATGTTATTTACTGTTGCGAAGCCCCTGGCACTAACAAACGAAGAGGAATGCTGTTCAGCACCAAAAACGTCTTCAGTGGTTAGCGTGAAATGCCTTATCACTTGGCCCCATAGGATCAAGGAGGAGACAACTTACTTTGGATGCATTGTGCATTACAGTCTGTCTGGAGCGAAAGATTCCGCATCTTAGCTCCAAATGCTTAGATAAAATATAGACTGTAGAAGTGCAGCTATGGCTAATCATTGGAAGCTGTACGCTTGGGACATGACCTCATACAGGAGGGAAAACAAATAAGTGCTAAAAATCATTTTTATTCAACTTAATGCCATCTGACATTCACAGCTGCTTCTTTAACAGAGTAGCACTTGGTGCACCGGGGACGGATGGCGCGCCACAGTTCCTCTGAGCAGGTAGAGTGTGCTGAAGAAAGGGCTCCCCAGCTGGGGCAGTACCAAGCCTGCTACACAAAGGACTCCAGGTAGGCAGGAGTTTAAATATTTTAAGGCAGCAAAAGCTGTTGCTCTTACCAATAGAAGTCCTGCTGTCCTGTAGACCCAAACATTCCACCTAGTCCGTGACACTCTAAGCCACCATGCCGGCATGGCTCTTTGTGTGCCTGCAGGATCATCTGGATCCCAAGGCTGAAATAAAGCCTAATACAAAAAGGCTCATCGTGTCTATGGAGGCATGAAAAGAAGGGGGAGGTAAAAAGGACAGGTAGCTACAAGCTTGTTTCAGCACCACTGCTAAGCAAAAGCCCTCCTACTTCCACCAAATCTGTTTCCAGGTTTGAAGCCATAATTGGAAATTTAATATGTTAGCTTTTATGGCATTTAAATGTGAAAAAAAAAGAAAATTTACCAACACTATAGAATATTTTGTACAATACGAATTATTTTTTCTAAGTTTTCTATTTATGCTACGGTATCATAATTCTTTTTTCTTTGACATTTTATTAACAGGAACATTATATTAAATCAATGCAATCATCAAGAACTCTTAAGTTTGTGAAGAGCTATTGCTGATCCCTCAAGCTGGTCATCTGTTTCTCTTTCAGATATTGCAGTTAACATTCTGGAAAGTATTACAGTGCCAAGTAAAGAAGATTCATGCTGGTGCAGAATTTCATAGCAGGAGATGATACCTAAACGACTTAACAGGTGCTTGGCCACCACCAAACCAGCTGTACCTAAAATATCTTGTAACTGTAAAAAATAATAAGTCCCAAGCAAGCCTGTTAAGAATTCTCTGATATAGATTTCTGGGATTTATTATTTTAGGTGTTGATAAGTTTTGGTTGGAGGCCAGACTTCTCAGGAGGCTTTACAAGGTTTAGTGAGTCTCACTGGAAAAAAACTTTTGGATCCAGAATTGAGACTAGAAAAGATGCACACCAAAGAACATTAATTAGCCCGGTGTCTACGTAACTCAGGCGACTTTGGAAAGAAAGCAAACATTTCTGTTCTGTCACTCTTAAATTAGAGGTGACTGCCTTTGCTTGTTGTTTACAGGGTACACCTTCTTTCTCAATTTTTGGACCAAAAGGCCCACACAAAGGCTCATTTTGACTATAAAATAGAAGCTTTCAAAATCAGATACTTTTGCAGGGCTGAGTACAGTAACAAATTGAGAGGAAGTTCAAATTATACTGGAGCAAACACTATCAAAACCACATTACTTTCCAGACAAGGGAGCACAATATATTCATCACCACTATTCCACAGATTACAAAGAAATAACCTACACTATACAGAGGATAATGGAAGCGGATTCACAAATCTAAAAGTAAATTTAGATTACAAATTTGGGAATCCCCACACAACCTCATTTTCAACAAGGCTAAAATATACAAGCCAACATTTAGAGTGGGCCTAACTAACATTCAGAGTCACACAGCGAGGCTCCTCCTAAGAAGCCCCAATAGATAAGCATGAAACAGGTAGATGCATAGTATCCCAAAAAGGGCACTAAAATCCATCATTTAAAATAAAGTCTGCTCCTACATACTCCTGAACATGTCAATGCTCTAGTCTCACTGCACTTGAAAGTAAAGCCTCCAAAAGAGTTAATTAGAACGGTAGCTTGATATTTATCATGGAGATGCCATTCCCGAAGCACGTAAGTTGCGTTTACACTGAGTATAAATTTAATCTTTTATTGATTTATAAATACTTCACACTATGTAAAATATTGTCAGATTATAATTCTCTCTCCATAAAGTGGCAAGCAAACGTCCAGCCATCTGTTTAGCTAATGAGAACAATCACCCAGGCTACTTTTCAAGCATAACGCATCCCAGTTTGAAATTGCTTTCAGTGCAAGCACCTGTTCATACATATCAATTAAAATGATAATTACTCTGTTAGTGAATATAATCAAAATAAAATAGTTACAGCTCTATTGTTTACCAATTAAGACTGCTGAGTTCACTGATAATATATTTCTGTGCTCATTTCTTTTTCTTCCTGACCCATTCTAAGACGAGATCAATTTCACGCTAATTTAAGGCAATATACATTTCAACATCCCAGAACCTGTATTTATAAAACAGCAAAACCACAGAACTTCCTCTGAAGGCAGGTACTCTCCTGGAACGTGCCTCTCTTCATGACAGATCACGCTGACACCTTCCCACCAAAAAGAGAGGGCCATGCTTTCCAAGATGAACAAGTGAATGATGGAGCTAAACAAGAATGGGAATTCTGCTCTTTGTAGAGAGTTCGTACTACAGGGTAATTATCAGACCTCTTTTTTTTTTTTTTTTACTAACAATTACTAGCAATTAGCAATTAACTCATTATACAAATTGGATTATGATGGCTTTTATAGCAGAAGTGTTAAAACATTAAAGACAACTTCAAGACAGCCAATGCAAAAATACAGTACAAAAAGATATACTAAATCTTCCCCTGAAAAGAAAATAGGTATTGTTAAATTATTTTAGAATTAATACATTTTAAGCTCTAATTCTGCCCTCTGTGACAAAATCCCTTTAAAAAAAAGTAGATCGTAAGATCTCAAATCAGCAAACTAATCCATATGCAGATTTTAAAAAGAGACAAATTTCCAAATATAATTTTTTTAATGAAAAATAAAATTTATCTTCCTCTTCCTAGCAAAGGATGGGTCATGAACACGATGACAACAGGAGCATTCCAGGAAGCCACATGCGGAGCCAATAACATTTCTGGATCGCAGAGGAAATGGAGCAACCTGGGAGTAAGGAACCCTACCTCTCTAATGCTCTCACCTCTGCCAGTTGGGTACTAGTTGTAAAGTTATAAACTCACATTATATTTAAAACATAAAAGCTTGAAAGAGCTTAGAAACATTAAGAAACTGCATCTTGAAAATGAAGAAAACCATCATGAGCACAAGACCGTTGCAGGATTAAAAATCTCTAGACCGGGCTCCCTCGAAGGTAAGTTTGGGCAGGATCATCTCTGATGGGCTTTTCTGAGACTTTTACTCATCTTCCCCAATAAGAAGAAAAAGAGAGAGGGAAAGAAAGAGGAAGTAGAAGTTTCAGTAAAAGTAGAAGGGAATGAAACCTACCCTGTTTCCTTTTGAACAAAGGCGCAGCTTCTGGACCTAAAAAGCCTAGGACTGGACTCCTGGGGATGTGCTGGGAAAAAAAGTGCAAAACCAGCTCGTGCACTGCTTGAATTCATGCCCCTCACTGACACAAGCACTTAACTTCAGTGGAGAAAGTATTCTTAGAAACCTCACATATCCTTGCCACAAAACGCAACACTGCTGTTTGTGTGTCTGTCACTCGGACAGGTTTGTTCAAAACAACTCTCAGTGTAGAAAAATTCTTCCAATCTGTATTGTTTACTACTTCTCAAAATCTTTCTGAAGTATGGCTACACTTAGATGCGGGCCTGTGGTCCTGTGCTGTGAGCACAGGTACGTATTTTGGAGGGTCTCATTGGTACCAACTCCATGCCACTCTTCACCAGCGAAGGCTGTTCTCTCTTTTTAAAACGGATGCAGGAGATTCGCGGTGCCATCCCCAGCTCTGACAGGTACTGAGTTTCCAGCACTCCTGTATATTGAAAACCAAACAGTTTAGCATCCAATAGTCACAACAGCCTGAAACATTCCTTCCACCAGCGCTGTATGGGCGCCCCTATAAAGTCAGCGGGGATGAATTCAGTGAAACCTTTTCACAGTAAAAACATGTTCTTATTGCATTAACATCCCTTTAGTTATCTCCGATATTGAAATCAAACACAGCTGCCAAATGCAACGTCCTACTCCTATATACGTTTTCTAAAATGGGCTTCAGGTACTGCTGGAAATGTATTTCTTCTGTAATTGAAACTACTTCAGTGTTGATGGAGGTAATTGACTTTGAGAATGTAATTGTTGTGAATGTGGATTCTAACTTCTATATGACCTTAATTAATTTTANAAAAAAAAAAAAAGAACTCTCCAAAACAAAATACTATATTATATTAAAAAGTTTCTTCCTTGCTGGCATGTAACAGATTTAGCCAGTTGACATGAGTAAGAATTGCATCAAAAAAGAAATGTAAATCCCGGTATTACACCCATAATCGCATCGATGCATGAGCTACCAGAGCAATACTTGTGTACGTGTATGAAATTCTCGTATCGAAACCACTTTTTTCGTGGACACTGGAAAGTGAAACTCATTCAGTCTCTTTAATAAGCTGAGAACCAGTCTCCACATTTTCATTTTCTAGTCTGAACTGATGTCTTGCAACCAGTGAAACAGACCTCTGATTCTCATTCTGCCTCTTGTAAACTGCCTTCAAGCACCTGTTTTTCCCTGCCTTCTTTGATTCTTACTCTCATCAGTGTACAAGTCAGCACTGGAACTGAATTCAGGGGGCCTCATTCCACATAGGTTAAATGAGGTGACACATGAGGTGACTTCTCCGACAACTGTGGCTACATCAAATTTATGCTGGAACATGAATGGATCAGGAAAGTTTGCTATTCACATCCACTCTTGTCTTCATTACTGGATGGAACTTGATACATCTATCAAACAAGAGAACTATTTTCTGGTTTATGGCTATACACTTATTTTTTCCTCCAGGGAAACTTGCTGCAAGTATTACTGTGCAAAAAGAACATTTATATTTCATATACAGCGCTGTGACTAGCAACACTTTAAGAGATAACACACTTTACCCGTAGGTACTTTTTCATAGTTCACTGAAATGTGGATGTCTGATACAATAAATATTAAATATTTTTCTTCCTCAGTTTACTCGCACAATCCATCAAAACTTGACATCAGTAAACAAGACTATGTTAACCAATCGCAACACCTTCCAATATAGTAGAGGTGCCTGGAAACTGACAGTGATTTTAATATTAGCTTTGACCGAGATAAATTCTGACACGACTTC
This sequence comes from Chionis minor, assembly GCA_013398295.1. Taxonomy (NCBI): domain Eukaryota; kingdom Metazoa; phylum Chordata; class Aves; order Charadriiformes; family Chionidae; genus Chionis; species Chionis minor. The sequence continues at coordinate 845,711 of VZSF01011124.1, read as the reverse complement.
CACCGTATATATAATTCTCTAAAGACCCTGATAGACAGAACTCATTTTATGTCCTCAGAGCACCAAGTGCACCCTGTCATTTTGAAAGATTTGTTAGCCTTCGGTCACCCCAAGCCATCAGGACAAAAAAAGCAATTGTCTAGAGTACAAGAAACCCAGAATAAAAGAAAATTGATTTTTAAAATGGATAATATGCACTGAGTGACTTCTACTTAAAGAATTTAAAATGTTCCCTGGTTTGTTTCCACGTAAATAATTATTCTCTAACAAAATACCCAAAGAGAATAAGCCACCTTTTTTGCAGAAAATTGTCGTTAAAAATGGCACAGGTAACTGTGGTCACATGGCGGATAGGTATAATGAAAATGTTCCCTTGCTCTAGACCTAACATTTAAATTGCCCACTTTGGGGCAAGTGGACACACACACACACACACACACACACACACACACACACACCCCCCCAAGATGCATGAAAAATTTCCACCCGGTCTCACTGATTTTTCTGTCCATTCCTCCTATTTCAACTTGCATTTTCAGTTTCATGTCTGCCCACAGATTTTGAATTGCCTCTCCATCAACCACATGAAGTGTGTACTAGATATTCCACCGTTATTGGTTCCTGGTCTTTATGTAACTAATTCATGGCATTTCACTCCTGCCAAATTTCAGAGCAGTTTTCATTCAAAGGCAACATATGTAACATCAAATTACATTAACAACATTAATTTTTCTGAAAATTATATTTCTGAAAATCAGCCAAAGAAAATATATCTGTCAGGGTCCTAGCAGTCAGTCAGCATATTGAAAACTCCGTCATCGACTTCAACGTACTTTGGATTTTCTCCTAGACAGTATCAGCACCATGTTCAGCTTGACGTGTCAAATATTTTTTGTAGCCATCAGAGAAACACTTCATCGTGCTAAGCATTTACAGTGAAGTTTTGTTTTGTTACAAGTGAAAAAATATTATATGGCAAATTCAGCTTTAATAATGAGAAGTACAAAAGAATTAGCTTTATTAACATTATTTGGGAGCTCATGATGGAACAGATAACATAGGTTGTAAAATATTTTTTCACTTTTCCACTTGTAGTCTATGGCTAAGATGCATGGTCCTAAAACAGGCAATATGGATAAATTCAACCACTGAAAGTGGCGGCTACCATCAAACCATCAACAGCTTGCCTATTCACATTGTTTCTACCACCTAACTAAGCATTCCTAACCAGAATGCATCCCTGGTATTTAAATGGCCATCTCTTACTGCTCCCTCTGTAGCTGTGACTCTACCTGTTTCACCTGCAGCCTGGCTGCTAGGATACAGTGGATTACAGGAAGAGGGGAAGAAAAGAAAACAGGAGAAAGGAATCAATCTTGGTATTTTCCTCCTCCGCTTCCTCCTTCCTCACATATGCAGCTTTGGAACCAAAAGAACAGAAAACGTTATTTGTATCCCTGCAGTCAACAATGATTCTTCCTTGTGACTTTCCAAGGCCACAGTTCCCACTCCTACTGTGACAGGGAAGCAGAAGGTCCACACTGCATCATCTCAGGGAACCAGGGTTCAGTGAGAGTGACCGCCTGGCGTTTCACAATTGCCTTAAGGCTTTTCCTCTACTCTGCTACGCTTCTCACAGGTCTTTTCAGGTCTCCTGGCTTCTCAGTGGCTCTCGGCCACAGCTTCAGCTCTTCATGCAGCTAACTTCAGAAAGGCTCACATCTGGGTGCAACCTCATTCTTTTTTCTCTTCTTCCAATGGGACCCTCCTTCATCCCTTCCTGGTATTTACAGAAGCAGTGATGTTTGCCTTTCTGCCCTCTTTTTTCCCAGAATTACCTCTAGCTCTTTTCTGACTAGAACTTTACCATGTTTGACTTACTGTTTCTTAAATAACAGCCCAGCTAGATTCAAGTAACATGTCCCAACAGCATAGCCTGGTGCCCACGTACTCATCACTGAATATCTACAAGGTGGCTCTATACTAACGACTGTTGCTAACACCTGGGTGACTAAACAAAAGTCATCTGCAATGAAACAGTAGAGATACGCAGTTCTGGGAAACAGGGTATCACCACATGGAGCACAGAAACTAACAGGTAGCGAGAGGAAATCCCAAACATCCCTTAGGAGAGGGATGTCTTCTTCCACCCCTCACCCACTTGCTTCTGAGAGAACCTGGGCAGACCCAACTGCTCAGACTCCTTAGGCGCAGGGTAGCTGCACAACCTGCACAGACAAACCACCACAAACAATAAATTGATGTCTTGCTGCTTCGGCTTTCCTATCATACTCCTCCTCGGTGTTTTCAGATGGAGGTAAGGAAACTGATCCCACATCCCATGCTCATAATGGACAAGTACAGGGATCCTCCAAAACAGTTGTTGTAACTGCATGCACATGTGCTCTGTGGCAGATCCTGTGCACCACCCAATTATATCACACAGCAGTCACAGCAAACTATGATCTATTTTTCCTTTTCATGCATTAATATTTTGCCCTACTTTATGTAGTAACTTTTTGCGAAATAGCACACACACGCACGCATTATATTAAAATATGTATTTTTTTTTTAACATAAACTTAAGAAGCGGAAAACTAAGAGCCACTATCAAATATCTAAGGGCTGCTCAGAAAGTATCTCCTGAAAACATCAACAGACAAAAGCTCTTTCAACAAATCTTGTTTCAAAGAAAATGAAAATATGCTAAAGACAAAGAGCCCAGATACATCAAATACCATTTTGTGTGATTCTAGGTTTTGAATAATAAATAAGCCAATTAATTTCTCAGAAAATAAAACTCTCTGCTGCAGCCCTTACGCATATGTTCTAGCAGTGTGTTTTATTTAATTCCACAGATGTAATTAAATGTGTCATTCATTTGTTCTCCATTATGGTATTTCAGTCAAACAAACAGCTTTCAGACTTCATTTGCAAGAAAGCTACTTTGAGCCAAGAATTTGCTAACTTCAGAGCAATAGCTTGAGAGGTCTTCACAGGCATTTATCTGTTCTCCCATCTATTTACAAAGAAATTGAGACTAAACAGCTATACACATGCACACGTGTAAGGAGGTATCAATTTATCATGGCATTAACATGGAATAAGTCGACAGATTCCCTCCCCACACATACATTGTGATAGATGATGCCTTCCTAGCACGTTCCTCCTATTCTTGGTAGTTTATAATATATTTAATCACGTCTCTGGTACAGCTATGCTCAGTGGTTTCATCTCATTTGTACAGTTGGAAAACGCGTGCTGCTGGCAGTTATATAAAGGAGCCTGCTCCTGTGAATGACCGAAATGGAGAAGAGGGGAAGGGCATACAGAAATTGTGAGAGGAAGTGAAGTACAGCATTTAATTCTTGTGTTTTAATAAACAAGCCCAGAAATCCAGCCTATCGAGGAACATCCCTTTCATGTTACAAGTGATGTGGTTTGACTGCAGTGGAATTCAGCTCAGCCATCATCTGCCTGAAAAAGCCCATTTATAAATGGGTTGGCGATTCCAAAATGAATCCCGGGAAGCATTTTTTTCAGAGAGGAGGCTATTGACAAGGCTGTACTGCAGAAAGAATGCACTGTGAACAGAATTATCTGTCACAAGATTACTCACTGCAAGGTCAAACGCTGACCTTGCACTGATGAGGCAAAAGAGGCTCTCAGGAGGCAATAGAAGAGGAGTTGTTTGAAGGTGGAATTGGGCCAGATCAGCTTCCTTTAGAAGACTGCAAGCAACTGTCGTTGCTTTCTGAAAGGATTAGCTACCAACGCAGGACAGTTAGAACCTTTTGGGATTTTCACCCTGAGGTGCCAAAAGTCAGGATTTTCCCACCTCTTGCCTACTGCACTTTGTTCTCAAGAACTCAGGAAAGCCTGCTCCGAATATTTTTTATTATAAAAAGACCTGCATCCCTTCTAACTCATACCAAGTGTAAATCAATTAGAACAATATAAATATAAGGCACCAGAATAATTAAGGGATCCTCCATTAAGTATGCAGAGCATGCTCAAGATCAAATGGAGAAGGCTACCTCATTCCTCCTCATAGACTGCCAACCAGGATTTTAGAGTTTCCTTACTAAGTTTATTTGAAGTCCCGCAACGTCACCCAAAGCAACATACGTTCTAGATTCTCCACAGAATTTCCCCGCAGGGTGAAAAGTTTTGCATGGTGGCCCTTCCGAAGGCCCCTGCTGCCGCAGCAAGTACTTCAGTACCCCACGTGCTGCCTGAGAGTCTAAGAACCCACTAAGAAATGTTCATTTCAACTTGACACTCAGCCTTCAGCACGAAGAAACTCAGTGAATCACTTAGTTCTGTCCTTCACCTTCTGGAGATGAAAATCACACAGTGCCTAGAAACAAAGAAGTATATTCAAACACCTCTGTCAAGGCTCACAGCTGCTACAGGTCTGTGTGACTAGCTGCTATCCCATCTAGAGCAGGACTAGAAAATTTTTAATCTTCAAGTGGGTTCTCAGTTATAAAATTAATGATACATTTGCAACGCTAAAATCAACTTCTAAAATTACAGTCAGTGCCTTTGATTACAGCTTTCTTCCAATTGGGTAATGAAGGCAGTAATTTCTGGTTTTTAAGAGAAGTTTAGGTTTGTTGATTAAATATTTACTACCGCTAAAGCCCTACTACTCCTTAAAATGTAGAAGATTTTAAGATACAAAAGATCTTCTCCTTTAATCTGTATCTATTTCTGTACTCCTCACACAGTTTGCTGCTTTTTAATTCTGTGGTTTAACCTAATGGCACATCACAAGTGAAATGCTTAGACAAAACATCGTGTAACTATCGGCCAGGGAAAAATCCTAAAATTTAGTCTCTGAATCTGATAAAGTAAAATGCCATCTGAAAAAGAAACAAAACAAAATTTTCCCAGGGGGGGAAAAAAAAAAGAAAAGAGTGAATACTACTGAAACAAGAACTTGTCCAAGTAGTAAAGATTCAACTGGCTGAATTAAATTACTTCTGCTTGTACTGGGTTTATTTATTTCAATACAATTTCATTTTTTAAATCGATTTCTTATGATGTCCCTTTATATTTTCCCCCACTAAATTTGACATGAATATCATTATACATCGTAATTCTGTAATTACAAGTTTCAGTGGAGAGATGACATATAATTAGATGTAATGATGCTCATTATGTAAATGCAACACTATAAATTAAAATCTACAGGAAAACAACCAAGAAAAAAAGAAAATCACAAGCAAAAAAATTTAAACAGATCCATGGGGTAAGTTAAAAAAAAAAAAAACACACACACACACAACAAAACACCACAACTGATAAAGTAAAAAAACCCTGTCCACTAATGTAAATATCTCTTCTTATCTCTCTTTGAAATTTCATGTTATTTAGCGAATGTTTTTATTTTACTTTTTGAAACGCTTGCAAGAATAGGACCAGATCAGACAACTTAGAGTAAAAGCATTTAGAATATGAATCCCTCTCCTTCCCCAAATGGAAGAAGCATTTTTATTAAGCAGGCAGTAAAAGTTCCCAGACTTATTCATCACTGACAGCTGAAGAACCAATACATTTCTCCTTTAGCCGTTATACTTTAACCTCTTTTACTGCACTGCGGATTGTACAGCCGGGCTCCTATCTTTGCTGTAATCCTTTAGGGTTTAGGTACCTGTGGAAGCCAATGTAGTTGTCTGGCTTCGCACAACAGACGCTGAGAGCTTAAAGCTACTCCCCCTGTAACTGGCAATAATACTTGGGAGGTAAATTAGAGCATATTAGGAGTCATTTCATTGTATTCAGACGGAGTTAGGTCAGGCCTATGCATGAAATCTGGTCTAGAAGTCACTGGAAGGCGCTGGCTCTGCATTGCATCATTCAGTACTTTACCACTGTGCCCATAAGCTTGCAAAAGAAATTTCAGTGAAATTTAATGTGTCTTTGGCAACGAATGGAAAGCATAAACAGTTTTTCCCTCTTCTTTCATTGCTGACATTGTCAGCTATAATGGCGAGGTGAGGTGCAGAACTCAGCACTTATTTAGGCAAGCAAAGGAGGGAAAGATTTTCAAGCGTTTTCTTGTTTAAAATATGGGCTATCTATTAATTCCTAAGCCTATGGCTCTATTCTGTTCCAAACCTACAGGTCTTAAAAACTGAAAGAAGTGTTTTTTAAAAGCTTAGCCATCCACATTTTAGAGGAGCTTAGCTAACTGTGAAAGTACCATTTGATTTGATGACTGAACTTTTGCAAGGTGAGATAAAGGATTTTCTCCTGCCTGTGCCTACAAGAGATGCCAAGCACTCTCCAGCTCCCAGGAACCACAGGTGGTCGGATGCTCAGGCTTCGCGCAAGTAGTTCCAGTAGCAGCAGGGGCTGCTCACTTATTCCTGTAAGTGACAGTCTTTTCTGGAGGATTCAGCCTATAATACCTGTGAATTCTCCGTTGCTACCATTGGTAGGAGTTTAAGACACCTGGATATTATTACATTCAGTATCATTTAAATAAACAAAAGCTGTATCCCATAAAAAATTAATTATGCAAACATTTTATAACCATCCTTGGGCCTCTGAGGTAGAAGTCAAGCCCTATAGGAAACATTTGCTTCCAAGACCAAAATGTGCAAGTTATGATTTTGTGGCAGCGTGTGGGAGGCTGTTGGTAAAGTAGCAGATGCACATTAAAAATCCAATATGGGCTTGAGGAAAACATTTGTTATTTTCCATAGAATAATTCATCATATGCTCATAGCCAGAATATCCACAGGGCTCTGCTCACCAAGGAAATGGGAGCCATTTTCGTATTACAAACCCATACTACCCACATTAAACACGGCAGAACCTGGAAAGGCTGTTGTTCAAGCGTATCCTGATGTCTTTGAAGACCCACAGACTCTTCATCTTTCAGGACAAAAAAATAACTAATCAGTCATGCCTTTTGTTCTTATTACACTACACATATAAATCAGCTTTACCAGCTCTCTTTATTGCTCAAGCACATTTCCCCAAGTGCTCTTTTGTACAATATATTGCTGAATTTGGGTTTCTGAAAACTGGGCATGCTAAAAAGAGACAATGTATTTGCCCCAAGGAAGAATTTACCATTCCTTTTACTCATGTACAAAGCCTCAACAAAAAAAAAAAACCAAACAAACAAAAAACAACAACAAAAACCCCACAAACAAAAAAAAAGATTAATCTTTATCCAGAAAAAACCAGAAGTGTTACAAGATCAAAACGTAACCACATGTTCTAGAAGCCAACTGATAGTTAGGCCTGGACTGAACTTGTATTTAGCAGAGATAAAAATTGTTGACTACTAAGTCATATCCACAAAGAACTTGTATGAACGCTCTTAATTCCAATCAAACCGTACATGATTGATCATTCACGCTGAAGGCCACAACTTGCTCCATGCCACAAGTTTCATCAAACCCGTACACATCTTGAATTTTAAAAGCGCTTGGGAAGTAAACTTGTGGCTGTTGACCAGTTAAGCAAAAATCGCCAGGATCATCGTGATCCTGTTATGCTGGAGTTTAAAAGGCTATTAGGTTGCTGAGTAAACAGTTCCCTTGTCCCTCCTACCTGCATACTTGTTTCCTGTACTTATTCTCAGTTTTATTTCTTCTTTCATGCCAGCACCCACACTTGAATCAGCCCACCCACTTTTCATCTGCCAAGCAATCATCCTCAGCTCCTTAAAACATACAGCTACTTGGCAAAAACTCCCAATACTGTTCTCCACGGATACTCTTCATCCTTTCCTTTTTGAACAGTGAGCCAGTATCACGTATGTATTTACAAATGCCGTAGTAGAAAGCTTAGAGCAGCAGCTCCAAATGGAATAAAACTGTGTCCATGCAAGAATTAATAATATATGTGAACATGCGGTGTTGCCTAAAGAGTGACATTATTTTTTCCACCCATACTCTTCCTCAGAGAGACAGTTCTAGCTGGGAATTTGTCATGTACATAATATGGAGCATGAAAGACAGAAGAATAAAGTTACATCTGAAAACGGAAGGAGATTTGGAAGCCAGGGCAGATGGGTTGTGCACCTCATGCTGCACTCCACATTGGTATCTGTCTTTTGTGGAGAAGATCGATTTAGTTTGACCTCAAGTTCTTAGGATACATTAATTTCATCAAAAGATTTCTGAGAAGGAAGAGGAAAATCCCCAGACTCTGCCTCCTCAGAATTTTTAACCAAGTTAAAGCTCAAAAGCAAAGCGAGACATTGGAAGAAGGAAAAGCAGAGTTAGTACCAAAGAGAAAAGAGCTCTGCAGCAGCAGGTACCTTCGCTACCATGATTTTTGAGAAACAGGAGACTGTGAGGTACTTATTATCTGAAGGGTGATGGAATCATTCTAAAAAGTCAAAACTCAAGCTATTCATCTCCAGTGGGACAGTAAGCAGCCAATACAGCAGATAATCCTTCACAAAAAGCAAAGGTGAGCATTTGCAATCAGGCCTCAATTTCAACAGTCAAGGACCTTCAAAAAATTTTTAAAAATCCAGTCACTAGCTTTAGTATACTATTACACTCTAAATAACACTTCTGTATACCATTTCCCTCCAAGTTTTCTTCAAGAAAACAGGATAAGGAAATATCAACTATTTGAAAAACAGACAAAACACTATTCCTCTTGCTATAGATCTCATTCTGAAACAAAACCATTATATTTAAATTAGGATATACAATACAGGAAAACCTCGCCCATACAAAGATAGTTCCCATGTTGTACTATTGTAAGAAACAGGATGAAAAATGAACCAAGCGGTGCCAGATGACTGCATTCAGTCAACAGTGTGGCTTTTCCAGTAGTTTTTCTAGTTTCTTCTCCAATTTTGCATCTCACCATATCTGCTAATTTAAAGTCTCGGTGGCCAGTTGCACCTCTTTATTGAAGTATCACATATGAATAGCACTATCCAAGCAACAGCTCAGCAGCAGGTCTAAAGAGTTTGATAGTACCAGAGCAATTAATGTTGATTTCTTGATGGTTAGGAATTCGTAAGTCTCCTGTTAACAACACAGCCATACAAAATGTGCTACTTCTACTTAAATTCACCTTCCACAGGCCATCCAGTGAAATCAGTTAGCACAATCATGGACAATTCCAACTACTGAAATTACTTTATGCAAATGTTCACTCTTACAAAGAATGGTTTTTCAAGATGCCTTGGTCTTCTGGATCTCTGAAGTAACCAAGAGCCAGCTCTGCACCTGATTTTCCGAGAAACTCACAGAGAAAGAAACTGAGATGATCCCACACATGCAATTAGCGGTGACAATACTTCCTGACAAAATAGAAGGTATCCTTGTTTAAAGCTCTATGTCCAAAGAAGTTCCTTTAGTATGGCAAATCCAGAACTAGCTCAGGGCATGTCCCATTCGCACTGTACAAGACAACTCAGGGCTTTTCTCTCCCCCCTCACGCCGTTTGGTTTAAGTTAATGATTCTAAAGTAATTAAATTCAATAAACCATGACAGATTAAATAAAAACTAATCAGTAAATAAATTACTGGTTTCACACATGTCTATTGTTTTGGGCAACAGAACAAAAGAAACTAGACAATGAGAGTACACAAAAGTGAATAAAGTAAGAGGGAAAAAACCCTTTAGCAGTTGAGACCCATTACAACTGACTAAGATTAACTTTTCTGTCTGTTCTGCCACAAAATAGACTCTGTATCAGCTAACAAGACAATCTAATGAGACCTATCAGGGGACTGTTATAACAAGATTAGGAGAGGGACCAGTAGCGAGGCTGTTTCTGCACAGTCGAGAAAAGGATTTGTATTTAATTAACAGCATTTATCTCAACAGTCCATTCCTAAGGAATAGTCTGATAAAGGCAACCAGTCTCGTGAACCAATTGGTCATTTAACCTCACAGATAGTTTTAAGAGAATAAATCTGGGATAACCTTTTGTTGCTTACTGTGAATATATGTTAGAACTATCATTCGGTTTGCACTAAACTTAAAATAAATTGAATTTAGCCCCTTCCATTCTCCTCCCAAATAATCCTTACCCAAGACAAAACACATGCATACAGTTAAAGTTAATGTGTGCGAGTGTATAGCTCAAGTCACAATGGACCGAAGACTTTAGGGTTTTTCCTGAATCTGAGCCGTAACGATCACAGCATGTTCATGGTGGAATGAAGGAAAGTAGCATCCCTGTCTGTACAATGGGTGCAATGAGGCATGAGGATTAACTGCTAAAGCCTGAAGATAGGTGCCTGACAGTTAGTAATAAAAATAATTTTGTAGTAATAAGATTAGGAGAATCCTAGAAGTAAATGCCACAGGAGGATTAGTTTTAGTACTGGGATTAAATGTCACAAATTTCTGCCTCCCAGACCTGGATTTAAATAACACTTCTAGTAATTCTTCACTATTATTTTTGTTATTGTACCCAGAAAGACACTGGCAAGTTCTCTAAAAATTACTTCGCATCTAAGTACAAAATGAGAAATGTTGAAATATTTAGAGTGAGTACCTACACACTTCTGAAGAGTCCCTGAACTTGAGCAATTTAAAACAAGCACCATTCTGTATAGTTGACTGATCTAAAAGTAAGAGAGACTATTGTACTCATCTCTAGATACAAGAACAATAAAAGTAAAGTGATGATAATTCTTTAATTTGTATTTGTTCAGAACAATTGAACTGGCATGCTCCGATGTGATCCTCAGGCTCTTTAAGAACCAGAGCATCACCCAGGAAAAAACATCTTGCTCTTCTCCCACCTGCCTTGAGCAAGAGCAACAGACAACCTGCCAGTTACTCCAACACAAAAATGCCAAATACAAAATCCTGCTGTTGCTTACCTCTGATGGAATTTTCAGGTGTATTGTCAGTTCTATTGTCATCTTATTTGTTAATTTACTTTAAATCATTATAATTGAGCAGCTAATTGACATATAAAGCTTTCTGTTGATACCGAAGCCTCCAAGCCTGTTTGCTATACAGACAATAAAAAACTACATAGCTCTTGTTGTCTCTAACTTCCACTATTAACATTCTTCTCTCTAATTGTAGACTTTTGTAATATGGCTGGCAGGCTTGGTGCAAGGCTTATGGCTATGACAGATTTTTTTCAGTCAAGAATTTTCTACAAGATATTCCCTTAGTTTACTCCATGTCCTCTTCAAGGGTTCTGATTCATAAATCGGGGTATTTCTTTCACAATTTTCACTGCAAGCAGCTGCTCAGTAGTAGCAGCATTCTGCATAGTCAGTTTAATAATCAGATTCTACTGCACTGTATGAAAACAGCAGAAAATCTCCAGCTGCATAATTCAACTGTCAACACACCTCCCTATCACACACAGACTATCAGGCTTCAAATAGTCTTAGACTAAGCAGTCAAGAAAGCTTTTTTCAGCAAATTATTTCTGAAAGCTTTTATAAATTAAATGTAAAACTGTAGAGACCTGATATAAGCCTTGGTTCCTCGAGCTGACAGCAATAGGTGACGACTCAAGGCAATTGCACCTTACATCTGACTGAGGCCAGAGAAACAAAATTCTCCAAGTCTCATTTAGACAAAGGCATTTTCCCACTTGGAAAAGGGCCTTACTACAAACATGAACTCAGGACTAACAACCCACAGGCTGCCCAGAGAGGTGGTGGAGTCTCTGACTCTGGAGACATTCCAAACCCACCTGGAGGCCATCCTGTGCAACCTGCTGTAGGTGGACCTGCTCTGGCAGGAGGGTTGGACCAGATGATCTCCAGAGGTCCCTTCCAACCCTCAACATTCTGTGATTACGTGATTCTTGCCGCCTCCACTGCGGATTCCCTCCATACAGTTTAGTAGCAGTCATCAGAGGCTCAGCCCCTTGGCTGTGCAGCCAGGAGATGCACCAGACGCCTGAGGAAGCGTGAACCAGCTCCCCAGCTGGCACTTGTTGTTTTAAGGGGCTGCAGGCCGTTGGCATTCCGAACAGATCCTCACCCGGTACCTTCTAACACGCTGTATTGATCAGTGGATGCTTGTGCTCACTGGAGACCCGATTTCACCGCCTTTAATTAATTTAATTCTCTTAGCTCCAGCTAAGTCGCTTGACACCTTTTTATTACATAAAGCAAATCTTTTGCAGGCTTAATCTTACATAGTTTTGATCATTAACAATGTGCTGTTCCAAAGAACTTTGGAGTTCATTTAGAGGGACTCCCTCCACCCCCATGCCAGTGAACACTGGAAATCCTGGTAGACTTTTTTTTCTTGTTTTCAGACTCTCCAGGGCATAAAGAAAGCAGTTAGTCTTGAATAAACTGAACATTTTATTTAATGGAATCCAGGCTTATGGAGTATGGATCCTGAGAGTTTATTTAAGTCTATCAAAAAACCACTTTTGATGCACATTTTCTACAAGGCTTGGCACTGTATTGCAGCAGACATGAAAACTATTATTGTAACTGAACAATCAGATGCCAATAAAATATTGACTACTTTTCATTACAACACCTAATATAGTCACAGGCAGCCCTTCCCCTTTTTTATGACACTGCTTGATAATTCTTCTGTAATCCAGATACCCCTCTATTCAGAAGATAATGGACAATGCTGATGAAAAACTATTAGAAGCTTAGCAGCAATTAAACCTGCATCAGTCACTTAAGTGCATCTAATAATGATTTGGTATCTGTAAAAGCTAAATAAGCCCTGCAATCATTTATTTTCAGATCATTCCCCCCAAAAGAAAAAAAAAGAAAAAAAAAAAAGTTAAAACTTTCACAGTAAATATCATGTCAGGAAAAAAAAATGTGTTTTGCATGTATGCAATGCTTATTTCCAGAACCGTTACATTGCATAATGCATCCAGTTCACAAACAAACACAGAGTATATGGCTGTCCTGAAGTTTTACTGCAATCAAAGCCAATATGATGCACATACGTGTAAAAAAACCAAACACAGGCATTTTGATGTTCTATTATCACAGGAGGCACAAATTAATTTAGAGGCTTGACATCTAATAGTACTAAAACAAGAAAGAGAAACTCAAATAGTGTAATTCTGAGCAAAGAGAACGTACTGCACCTGTCCCGCTTGCTAACTAGGAGAGTACAAAAACCCTGTTCCTGTTTCATGAACATACCGTACCACTTGGGTTCTTCCAACATACTCTATTTCTTGGGTGATGACCAAACTAATCCCTCAGTTGTTGTAAATCTTACCTTTCAAAATACTCTTCTACTCCTTTTATTTATGAGAAATAGAAAGATTTTCCTATTATAATCTTGCAAGTCTTAATGAAAGCATTCCCACTTGTTTGCACACAAACAGGGTTAAGAACCTTGCTAACACGCTGTGGCAACAGACTGCAGCCAGAAGCTGGCATTTTAGATTTCCAGCTAAGTTTAGAATAAAATCACCCAATATAATATATATCCCTTACTTTGCAAGAAATGCTTGTTTTCTTCAAATTGTTCAACACACTTCACCAAAGTCAGTAGTTTTGACTCTGTAGTAGAATTTGTGGCTCTTACTGATGCGGCAATACACGTTGGGGACTTCTCTGAAGGTAAACTAATCTCCGATAAGGTATCAGAAAACAACCGAAAGAAAAACAGGAACTCACTTGAAAGGGAACACCCATCTCCTAACACAGGTTTGGTTAGCCAAGGCTTTACCTGAAACCTTCCTCCCACCGTGGCAATAGAAGCAGAGAGACAGAGACTGCTGCATCAGTAAGCGGCAGAGGCAGAAATAGTTCTCACTTCCCTCTGAGAAATCCAGAGAGCACCAGAAGCATCGCTAGGCTTGTGACTCATATGAACACTCTATGAGCCAAATTTGATTCCAGTTTTAAAGATTTCTTCTGTTTCATGGCAGGTGATTACAGGTACTTATAGAATCATAGAATCAGTTGGGTTGGAAGAGACCTTCAAGATCATCGAGTCCAACCATAACCTACACTACCAAAACCACCACTAAACCATGTCCCTCAGCACCACGTCCACCCGTCTTCTAAATCCCTCCAGGGATGGCGATTCTACCCCCTCCCTGGGCAGCCTGTTCCAATGCCTGAGAACCCTTTCGGTAAAGAAGTTTTTCCTAATATGCAACCTAAACCTCCCCTGGCACAACTTGAGGCCATTTCCTCTTGTCCTGACTTCTAGTAGACTTGTCCTACTTATAGTTACGTTTTACAGACGATGATGCTAGCAGCAGAAGTAGAATTTAAAAAAGAAAACTAAGAACGGCTGCTCTTCAGAAAAAAATACAGACATTATATTAGAAGAACAGTCTACTGAACAAGCAGAAAGGTACACAAATCGAAGTGGTGGTTTATTCAATTATATATTAATTATAACTGCCTTTATTAAAGCCAAAAACCTAAATGTAAATATTTTGCATTAAATATTGGACAAGAAAAAAAAGTATTTGTGGCATTGAAACTATGCGGAAATGTTAATCTAAACTAAACAGGAATCTGGTTCTGTTACAAACTCCTCTGCAACTCTGTTTTCAAAGTGACCACCCAGACAGAGACAGTTATATTTTTTATCACTCCTTTCCAGTACAAACTTGCAAGATATTAATTCTAATTTCAATCTATCTATCTTTAAAATTTATTCTAAGAGCATTTACCTGATTTTTTTCACAGAACTTGAGTAAAGTGATCATCACATTACTTAAAACAGGACCACAAACACAATGAGACCAGTTATGCATGCGCAAGAACACATCACCAGTGAAACAGGGAACTCCCGTCTCACATCACTACGTCCTTACATCATCAACCATGCAGCAATCCATAGCGTAGAAAAAGAACTTCTATTTCACAAGTTCCTTTCACCCTGATTTTTTCATGCAGTTTTAAATTTTCATTCCAATTCAGAGGTCATACAGCATCAGCAAATTTTTTTTTGAGAGGGGCAAATCTGTTCTCATGGCTAAACAGTGCACAAGCAAGAAGAGATTAGGTTTTTCTCATGCAAGGCCTGAATAAGTCATCGGTACATAACGTGTACAAGTCGTCAATGTTTAGGAGATGTAATCACCCTTCAGGGTGGAGATGACTGAAAACCTGCATTTTGAAGCATGGTCATGTTTCTCATTGCGGCAAGGACGCCTGCTGCAGCCGTCTTATTTAGTACTCTGTTGGGCAGGATATGGTTTTGTAAAATGACTGGGGAAGAGAGATGAAAAGGAATTTGTGATCCAAGTCTCTGTGACCTTTTTTAGACAGCCGAGGTGCAGTTATCATCTTTTAAGCTTAACGATGAAGCAATTCAAAATTTGTGTTATGAAAATTCTGAAAATATCATTCTGAATAGCTAGATTCATACCAGGAGAAAAGGAATCAATTATTTCTTTTCCCTAAAGTAGATGGCAGAGGCTGTAGTAATAGCTCTTTAAATAAAGTACACCATTCCCCACACAGGATTTAATCTTTCAGACTGAAAAAAGATTACAAGTCTTGGAATATCCCACGCATATTTATCATACTACTGCTGCTGCAAAAGGGAGGGCTAGTATCTCACTTGGTCTACACACACTAGTCACAAAATAGTTTTAGATCTTTTTTTCTAGACCCTGTTGACCAGGAGAATCTGAACAGCTGAGAAGTAAATATTACCAGCTCCCTCAATGGTGCCTCTCATCTGTGAGTATTTTTTTATTTCAGCCATTTCCCTTAATTTCAAAATTAAGTAGACTTCTCTTCAAACTGATATTAAAATCAATAGGAAAAAACACATGTAGATGCAGCTAGTTTTCATAGTGGATACCGTTTCTTAAACAATAAAAAAAAATCTAAAATAGAAATAATTTGAATTATTCTAACTATGCCCTGTTCCTTCCTACTTTTTTAAAACCAATTATGCAGTAATGTATTGAACTCCCAGTTCAAATGCATGTGACTTGTGCAAGTTTCCAACACTGGAAAATGATATAGAAATAAATTTCTCAAAACATCATTGTGATTTTTGTACTGCTCTTACAGTCTGCTGTAATCAGACAGTAATCAATGTCTATTACCGATCCAATTCAACAAATGTGGGGGCAAAAGTTTATAGCAAATGCAAATCTTAAAGAAAACAAATTTACTTACATATCTAACCTACAGGACAGTACATAACATGCAAGAAAAACATGCAAACAGAGCATTCGGAGAAGTATTTTACCACTGAGCACCGTGATACAATCATAAGCTTTATACTTCCATGAAGTAAGTTGGAAAGAACAGTAAAACTTGTTTCTTATTGATTCAATTCACTTACTTTTCTTTGTTCCCCTCTTCTAATTCAATAATCTTAGCTTTCTTAACGCTGACTGACTTTGACTTACAAAGTATGTAGTATATTTTACAATGCACTGAGACTTACAACATGTTTGTTACTAGTATGAGAGTCACCATGCAGGTAGTCATCCTTTGAGTTGGGGAATTGATTAAAAAAAAATTTAAAAAGATTATTCAAGCAATTTCACTTCCAACAACATAAGCTGCAGGGTGCTGAGTCACAAGCCTTTATTCTCCCTTTGCCGTCAGTCCATTAGGAATACTTGCTATTCTAGATTTCAGGCTCTCCTTGCTAATTGTAACAATGATAGACACAGCCAGGACCTTCCTTTTAGGATGTCCAGAAAACAGGTAGGTGGAAACTTGACAAGGTATCCAGCCACATGCCTCTTTAAAGCAGGGATGCCAAGGGGACCATGTGGGCAGGGTCACCTTTCCGTAGCCCACCTCTCGTCGGAGGGGTGAAGAGCTCAAGCAGGCTGAAGGACGCAGAGGCGTACCCTCCTTCCCAACCCTGGAGCAGCGCGGGACGTGGTAGCAGTTTGATGCTACAGCTAAGTGCTATGGATATAAGATATAAACTGCCCACAAACTCGATGCCAACTGTAACACGACTAACGTTGGGCTTCATCCAACTTCACCAGCATTCTTTTTCTCCTGAAAAACAGCATTTACTGTCCTATATATACCCATGTAATACCGAACAAAACAAGCAACCGGCAACAAGTATTTACATAAAAACAGTGTTCACAGCAGAAAGAAGGTAGTACCAGACTCTGGGAGCACAGAATTGCCTACTGTCTTAGTGTCTAAAATTTGCAACAGCACTAAGAAACTCAGAGAGCGGCTAATTAATCCTGCAAGTTGCCCTATGGTATTCACCAGCCTCCAGCAGAAGGGAATCACTACGGTGGTCTTTGCATGTGTAGGAGCACGTGCTATGTCACCGAGCCACTGCAAACGAAGCTTTGTTAAATGACATGACTACGGGGGAAAGACATAAGGGGTTAATTATAGTCAAGTGCACATGAAATATTTTGCTCTCCAGGATTTTAACTTGAAACTAATAGCGCAAGTAAAACTGTCACCCTCCTGTTAATGGCAAACTACAATATCATTTATATTAGTTTTCCCTTAGGTATAATAAGCTTTGTACTATATGGGGGCTGTTAACAAGGGAATTCAGTAGAACTTAGAGGCTTGTAATTCCTCTTTTATAAAGGTAATCACAGTAGAGCTACAGTCATAAAGCTTTACATTACATTCATGTGAAATCTTCCAGCAGGCTTACTCCTGCGAACGGTATAAAAGAACAAAGATTAAATATTCCTCAGATATTGCATTCCAAAAAGTGATTTGGACATATCTAAACAGCGCCAGACAGAACAGTGTGGCCTGTGACAAGCCTTAAAAGAGTAGAACCACAGACCTCCAAGAATCAGAACAGTGCCAGCAACTCTCACTCTCGCTCCTTATCTGGCTGCATCCTTCAGTTGTGACATGGGCTTTTCACCAATGCAAGTAATTCAAGGAGGATGTCAAATAGTCTACAGAAAGACTGAAAAATGGGAAAGGCCCCAGGATTTTGTTTCCCATTTTGACAATCACTACATCCTCATAATTTTGGAGAAAAGAAACTCTTCTTTGAATACCACTTACCTTCAACAAGAACATGTGAGGTCTGAACACAGCATAAATGTTCCCAGGATGGAGGAAACACTGTGTGCAAAACGATGCCTTTGTCTCACACATACTCACCACAACACTAAACATAAGAGTATTGTTTCAGCAGCCTTATAACATATAAGCAACACAAAGTCTAATACTAGGTAGCAACTTATTAATGAATCTCATCACCAAATCCATATTGCATCTCCCAGTAATACCCTAGATAAGATAAAAACCTCACTTCCTAGGATAAGAAAATCTGTATGAAGTCAATCAGCAAAAAAACTACACTAGTTCAACATCAATTTTAAGCGTTAGATTACATGTAGCTTTGAGGATCAGGTTAAATATTCATTAGGACCTTTGTAGACTTTATTGGTATGCCTCAAGATAAAGTTAACGTCGGCTACACAACATGTATCAATGAACTAGTGAGACTACAAAGACTAATTTTTCCTGCAATATTAAGTATAATAAGATGTTAAAATTACAACTTCCTATCATATTTTAAAATTTGGTTAAAAGCCAGCACATATTGAATTTCATCTGTTCTCTCACTGAGACTCAGCCTCTAGGTGACAAAGTAGCACGGTTTCATGCACCACACTGAAGCATCACCCAAATAGACATATTATTTCTGCTTTTTTTCTGCCATGAAGCAATTCTGCTTTCATTACACCTGCAAGCTGTTCTCTCAATATATATATTGAAAGGTCATATACCGTTGCTGCCCAGTAAGACCACCGTATGCCAAGTAGCTTTTTCTCTACCGATCATGGCTACATCAGAATTACAGACTGGGAACAGTTGGGATTAAATGACATCTAAAGACATTATGTGCCGTTGGAGCAAAAACTAGGTCTCTTCCACATTAGCATACTATAATGTATCTCCCTTCCTAACAGTTGCACAGAATAACACGTAGAACCAGACTAGGCCACCACAGAATTGTATTTCCATGGCAGAAGAGAATTTTCACCTTTGCCTCTTCCTCCTTTTTAACGCTGACACACAGCCGTAAAACATAGTGACACAGACACAAACTGAGAACCACAAACCTGCGTGTAGAAAACCGTCCTCTAAAACACCTTTGTAGCTGGAGAATACATCCAAGATTGAGTTCACCTCTCCAGTTCCCGAGCGTCTATCCGTATTTAAAGAAATTGCAATATCCTAATGATTACCTAATACAATAAGATGGCAAATATTAACACCATATAACACCCATGCTTTATGACCAAAAATGTTTAAATGCTTATCATAAGGCTGAAGAAACGTATCTATTTAGAATGTCAACATCCTGCCTACTCTGAGCAACAGATGTACGATTTTATTTTTTTTTTGCAAAGAATTAGGACTGCAACTTTACTAAAAAATCCTTGTATAAGAACAGAGAAAAGCTCAAGGATTAATCACTAAACTACATTTTAATATCCGTTAGATATTACTGAAGCCAAGAGTTAATTGATAATTTAAAAGGCTCTGAGTGATATATATTCAAGTTTGGTCATATTCACATCTTCAATTTTATAAAAATCTACTATATTATCTAATGTAGGCATAATTTTGTTCCATTAAGCAATTTGTGCTGAAAGTAATTCTGGGATCATAAATCTAATAAGAACAAAATAGTTCTTATCCTATCTGAGATAAAAGGTGCAGTAGAATGGTTCGGAATCTTATATGTAGAGACAATCTGCTATTAAGAGACTGCAATAACTTTTCCGTGTAAATAATGGAAAATTGAGGCCCGAGGTTGGTTTTTTTGGTTTATTTAACTTCACATAAGTATTAGGCAATGTGAATCCATGTATTGAACAGATAGCTTTATATCTTCTTCACCAAAAAGATGTTTTCAACGGATTTTTTAAATCATAAAGAGCAGCTATTCAGAAATGAGATCAATTTTAGGTTGGCTTCACATACACACAGACAGACGGAGTATAGTCCCAACGAAGATCATTCACTCCTAATCAGCTTACAAAATCCAGCTGCAAGAGTGGACTGACCCTGCATTTCTTACATGTCATAGATTGATATTAAAGGAATCAAGTTGGGGAGGGGAGGACCAAAACAGCCTCAACATGAGAAAGAACACCACCAAAATCGTTGTAATAAACCCAAAATGTCAACACGCACTTCTTTTGCATATCGGGCTGAAATGTCATCAGTCTACCATTAAATAAAGTCTAGGAAGGGCATGTCACGTATACATGAAGGTCGCAACCTAAGTCAGTACAAAGTGAGCTCTGTTGCTCACAGAAGCAATCCATTTGAAGAGAATAAAAAATTTTATCCGATTTATACAGTATTACCTGCCTTATTTCATGGAAGGAAAAGTAGGTATTAACAGAGCTTTGCATTAGACCAAAAGATGCATTATTTTTTTAGTCTAACTGGAAGAAACTCAACATGAAGAGATAACTATTCTTGTATTTATTTTTATCCCTATACAGACAGCAGAAAACAAGTTCAGCATCCTTCAAAGTAAATACAGAAACATTACAAATACTACTGCGCTGCTGCTGAGGACAATCAATTTTCTAATGATGACCATAGTTGATAATTTTCTAGCTACTTATATAGAAGGCTTCACATTTACTTCAGCTATCAGTACTATCAGTATCCCAAAACACAATGAATAAGCCCCTTGCCTTTACAAAGTAACATATCACGCTGTCACAGACAGCTGGTATCCTTTAATTCTTCCTGTATAGGGAGGACATATTCTGAAGAAATCTAAGTGCAGTTGATTTTATTAACACACTCCACATCCCCTTCCCTCCTCCACTTCCACTCTGAACCACCTCTAAAGATCTCAGTCAATACATTAAAAAAATTGGCAGTTTTCCACTTCTCAGCAGGTTGCCTCTGAAAAGATCAGTCAATACACAAAATCTGCAGAGAACAAAACACCACAGAAAACAGCAATAATTTCTACAGGCAACCAGCAAATGCCATTAAAAACAGGCTGTTGTAATTCTGGAGTTCCTATTCCCTTTGGATTTCTCCAAGTTTCATTTATTTAGTCTCCTTAATAACAGCGCGAAAATTCTTCAAGCATATGAATTTTAAGCAGTATAAAAACCTGAATTAGAAATCACTGGGTTAAAAGCTTTGTAGCACTTTACTACAGCTGGAAGCCTGCAATTCGCTCAATGTCTGTCCAACCTCCTTCCTAGTGAGAAAGCAACCTGAGTGACACAGTATTTCCTTCTTACCTGCAGTAGTCTAAGATTAAATGCTTACATCTTTCTTTATTTAAACCAATGTACCTGACAGTTTTAAACCTATATTTGTAACTCAGTTCCAGTATTACTGTATAAATTACAAGATGACCACAATGACCAGTTCTGCTCTATCCCTTCCAAATTAATTAAAAAACCAAACAAACAAAACACACACACCAAAAAACTACACAGCAAACAAACAAAAACCTGTAAGCAACACAAACCATAAAAGTTTACCGTGCATTTTCAATATATCTATGGTGATATGGAAGTTAGAATTAAAACTAGCACACGCACATTAACACTGGAAAAATGAAGTAAAATTGCTTTTCTCAAGAAACAAGCTATGACTGTTGTGTTCTTGACAAATTAATGCTACTGTATCAGAGAAAAACATCTAGAATTAAGAAAACAATCAGTAATTAACAAATGCCTGTTTAAAACATCAGTGTATCAACAATGCTGTGTTTGATGAGGAGCCAACGGTGCCAGAAATGCTTGTTCATAGGGCAGATGCGAGAGGTTCATAGGGAGTGGAAGTAAAAGAGCCTAAACTGTATTTTCACCAAAGTTCAACTGTATTTTATCCAAAGTTCAATATAAAATCAAAAAAAAAGGATTTGGAAAATACAGTAGATAAGTAAGGAGTCACAGGCAAGTCTTTCTCTTCTGCTGAGATGCTGAGATATCCTCTTCAAGCCACTCACACCCTTTGTACCAGAGATATCAGTGATTGCACAACTACAGGTAAGTCTTCTGTACTCATTTTAAAAGCACTCAAAGAAATTTGGAGAACAAAGACACCAGAAAAAACCACTCAGAAATGGATAAAAGAATGAAATACTCTGAAATAAGAGGAAAAGGACTGCTCTTCAGCAATAACTTTAAAACATGGCTTAAATTTTAACATGGCTAATTCCTGTACGAAGATACTGCTTGGCAATAATAAGTAGAAATAGATAAAATACGAGAAAATACTGACATTTTCTGATCAAAGCTGCATATAAACAATAATTATGGGTAATTCATCTGGTGTACTTCGAGTTGGGTCAACAGAAATGATCCCGCAGTACAGTTATTGAATTACTATCAAAAAATTGCAAATTTCTAGTTCTTAAAACTGATAAAATAAAGAAGATACAATTCTCTTCCAGCTGTCCTTGAGCAGACTGATGTGTAATGGGAGCTCCCTTACGATTCATGGGAAGATAAACTTGTCGAATGAGCAAAGGAAGAGATTCGTACCACTTATCCTGTTGCAATTCCTGTTTTGTGTTCATTGGGGCATCGGCCAATACTGCATCGCTTTTCTGTCCTCATTTTGTTTGCAAAGTTTGCAACAAAACGCACTGGATGAAAAAAAACAACACTTGAATGAAGGAAAATCCCATAGCACTACCTGCACATTATCTGTGAGCAGTCCTGGAAGCTGCACGCCGGCATGCAAAGGAGGAGAGCGCTGTTCTTCCTAATCGTAATTATGGATACTGTTAATAGGTGTTATTTCAGTCATGACAGGTAAAAAGACCCAAGGAAACTAACATCACTCAAACTGTTACAGAATGACCAAAGGCAGCCTCCTATCAATACATGCAGTCAGCTCCTAGCAGCACCAAAATAAAGGAGTGTTTTAGTTCCCCTTGGCCCTCCCACTGCAATTAATCTGGACTACCAGAGCTACAGTGAAACTAATTGATAGTTATTAAGGAACATGGTTAATGACACTGTGGGCATGCATCAACACAGGCACCCCATTTGTAGCTTTGCCAGAAATAATGCATTTTTACTACAGATAATTTGCAGACTTGATTTCTCACAACGTATTCCCTCCCTGAAGGGAGTATTAAAATGCCAAGTTGTCTGCATGTACAGAAGTACGCTAAACTATTTCCTCTACCCATGATTATCTACCAGTTACAGCTTTTAGAATTATAGCTGGAGCTAGGTTTAAAAAAAAATAAAATTCACTACAGGACTAAAACACTGGGAAAAAAAATGAATGCTTCTTTGAAGCAGGTTTGTTGGTTTTTTTTTTTCTTAAAAGACCTAATGTTTAATGAAATACACATTTGGCATTTCTATCCTTTCAACAACATTTCCTTTTAATTTAGGGAATTTTTACAGCCAAAAATTGGGATAGATTGGTTGGTAATATCTGGAGATATAAGAAAGTTAGCAAATGGTATAGAAACTTCCCAAGGCCAGCTTTACATAAACAACTGTTAGGGTTCATCCCTGAGCTACATCATTTCCAAAAGCAAAAAGTCAAAATATTTTATGTGAAGGCACTGCAAGAAATATTGCAATACATTTTAAATTCAATTTCTTTCTGTTCGGAATTTCTTTCATTCCACTCTAAATCTGGCTATTTTCTCCTTTCCCCAAAAAAATCCAGTTTTGGCAAGTACAAAATCTACCAGAATCTAAATAGAAGATCACATGAATAGCACAAGCTGATTCTCGATAACCATGTACTCTCACATTACGCGGAATTTTTATGCATTTCCTTATTTCTAATTATAACAATGGAAGAAAATTAAACTGAAGAGGCAAGTTTAGCACTTTAGATCTTCTGCACCCCCTACAAAAACCCCAGTGAATACAGAATCATTTAAGGCCCAAAATTCAAAAAGCCACAGTGTCAGAAGTTGTCACTATTTCATCCCAGACTCCCAAACTTTGAACCTCTGATGGAAAACCAAAGGAGGTACCCAACAGAATGGCACAGGCTGGTTAAAGGAGATGTCTATTTGATTACCCTTCTTACTACTAGTGCCATGAAGATTTTTTTTAATTTTATTCCAGAAATCTTATATTTCAGTCAAATTGTAAAACAGAAAAGGACAGAGGTCACTGCCTGTTAAAAGTATTTGAAAACAAACTTTCATTATGTCCATCCTATCTCTGCCTTTATCAAAAAGCGTAAGAATAAATTTATTTTGCTGAAAAGACAGACTTGAAACAGAAGATATTAAAAATTAAAACAAAAAAACAACAAAGAAACCCCAAAAAACAAGGAAAGCACACAAAGAAGCATACTGAGGGAGAGTATGATACAGATCATAATCGTCCTAGTACTTACTGTGCCACACCAAACTTGCACTGGTTACCAGCAGGAATTATTTTATACAATGTGGGATACTTTCCCCTCTCAGGCAGAAAACTAAGAATCAAACCAGAGGAGAGAGGGACAAGGTCTCTTTCAATTCCTCTAATTTCCCTTAGATCTTTTAGAACTACTGGATACTATAAGCTGTTCCCTGCAAAAACAACACTAGTCTCCAGAAAACTGGAAACCACAGTATCAATTTCACATATCATAATGCAGCTAAATGGCAACGACTGCATGCATCTGAACTTATTTTTCAGACTTTGCAAACAACCCTCATTTAATGGCAACAAATATTGACTCCGGAGCTTCACCAAAACACAGAACAGTAGTCTGCAGATGCATGATTCCTTTAAACATGCATTTTGACTAACAAAGACTTCAAATCACCCCTCTTGGAGCCACTGAAATACATAAAACTGGAAATTTGTTTCACGCGTACAGAGAACTGAAGCCTCTGGGTTAGGCAAGTTGAACCACAGCCTATTGTGAACATCCAAATTTCACAGTTAATTCATCAACAAGCAACTTCCAAGTACACAGTTAAGAAGAGAGCATTTGTGACTACATTTGTCTCCCATCTAAGGAAACTCATACAAACACGCACAAAACGTGCACAAACAAATGGAGAAAAAGGGAAACCGAAGTTTTCCTCCTTTCCCTACCAAGGTACACAGAAATTTCCTTTCACTTTCGGATCATTGTGTGCAAAATGCACTTTCTACAATGTGTGAAATCCCCACACTTGCTAAAAGACAGGAACCCATCTCAGGAAGACCAAAATCCCCTATCAGAATACAAGAGCCCGTACAAGAGCCACATTCATGAGCAAATTGGAGAGTGATAGATTTTGAACCTACAGCCCAGTGCTGGTTTGATATTCACTACTGTATGCCCCAGATTAAAAAAAACCCCACACCACTCATCATTCTTTCTGATTCAACACACTAGATTCAAATCACCTCGATCCAGAAGAATAACTGAGCATTTCATGTTTACTTATAAAATCCACAAAGCCAGGTTAAGATGAATTACTTGCCTTACTCTTTTGGAAAATGGGGCACTGCCCTACCTTACTTCTCCAAAATAAAGTTCATTTGAAATGCCACTATTTCCCTACAGAAGGATAGATTCCAAAGCACCCGCCACCTCACACTGAATAGCATGCGGAATGGATTATTATTACATACATTTGTGAAGAGCTTGTCTCTCCGTTGTGTCTGTAGGTAACATAAGCTGTTTAAAGAAGAATAGTAGAAATGAAAGGGGAATCCGTGGTGCTGGTGGGAGGCGCGAGCCAAGCTGGAGACTATAATGGAAGTCTTTTTGTAACTGTAGTGTTTGTTGCTGCAAACAATATAAGAATTCAGCACTCCATTTGAAGTGTACCCTTCAGAGTTCCAGCTGTGCTGATGCACAGAGGAGAAAAAAAAAAAAATCTTAAAGGATGAGATGTATCAGTCCTTCCATTGTAAATAGGAAATACAGCCGAGATGGAGAGGAGAAAATATGCATTACAGATTATATAAAATCTGAAAGCATGACTGCTGTAGGAAAGACACACATGTGATGCTTTTGAAACCTGCACGGTCTGAGTCAGTTTAAATGGCTCCTGCTTCGACTTGCCACATAACCACGTTTATGTACATCAGGTCTGAGAAGAACGTGGGCAAATAGAAAGGCACGGAGAAAATGCTTCCACTCTGGTGAAGTCCTCAGATTCCTCCTGAGTGAGGAACACAAGGATTTTCTTCTGACGCGAGGACCCGACACCATGCACTTTGGCCTCCCTCACCTCTAAGCAATATGCAGTTTGGCTTCCTTTTTTCTTTTTCGCAGAAAAGCTTTTCACATAAGCTTTCTGAAAGTACTAAGGCAACAGACTTCCTACATCACAAACATTTGATAACTGTGGCTGCACTCGGAGAAGAAATAGAAGAGAAGGGAGGTCCAAAAGTAAAGGCAGATAAGGAAAAGGAAAGGCACAGATAAGAAAAAAATTAGTAAAAGTCCAGAGTGGTAGGGAATGAAATAGACGAGCCTGAAGAAAGCACTTCATGATGCAGGAATGGGTGATGACAAGATTAAAAGGGGCCAAAGAGATATCCAAAAAAGGGAACTTGTTTGTGGTGCAGTGATTTACAGAATACAAAGAAAGTGTGCTGGAAAACTGCTGTTATCCATATATTCAGAAAAGACAGAACACAGAAGAGACAGTGTTTGTAACGGAAAAAACGGTAACATGATGAAGAAATATATGTATTTCCTTCCTAGGGCAGAAAAGCTGCAGAACATAATGAGATCTGAAGGAAGAAAAATTCAACCTTTGAGGAAGCTAGAAATGCATTCTGGCAGCTATCAAAGATATGTAGCAAATGAAGAGCAGTCTGAAAAGTAAACAGAACTGGTGCAGTCTTCGTTTGTTTTCCTTTACAAAATTATACACAGATACCACAGGCCAAACCATGCCTTGACATAGCTCTCCAACGACAAGCGTGTAAAACAAAGGGACAACAGGAAGGACTGAGAAAAGTGATAGAAAAGAATTTAGAGGCCTGAAGGATTTGGCCAGGGAGTTTTCATCAAATGACAGGATACTGCCACTCTCAATATTTACAAAATAACAGACCTTTATAAATATCATATAAATTCCTTCCACACAACAGCCTGCCTCCTCTGGCACTCACTAAGTTTTCCAATAAAAAAGGCCCACTAAACATGGTAGCTGATCACAGGGAACTGAAGAAAAGCTAGGAAAAAAATGGTAAGACTAAGGATAGTTAATAGGAAAGCTGGGAGTTAAGTAAAAGTAATCCACATACACTGAATTCTTATTATTTTTTCTGATTAGTCAACGAATTAAGTATTACTGATTGTTCTGCAAAAAAACTGAGTTGAAAACAGTCTCAAAGCAGGCACCACTACGCAGCCAAGTGGTTGCAGCTTCCACGGGACCTTGCCAGTTGTCTGTTAAATATAATCACTCAGAAGATGTGTTATCAACTTCTCTTTCAGATTCAAAATCTGACACCAGTAGAGAAGGGGCAGCTACGCTCAGAAAACTTTTGTTGCAAATCCATCACAAGGCAATCAAAACAGCAATTTCAGAGACTCTGTCACTAAGGGGTGCAGCCGGGCACCCCACACCCACCATCTGAAAATATATCCCTCAGGTCAAATGCTGCAACGCTGTTTCCTGACCTTTTATTCTAATGGAAATTGTAAAAAGAAAAGTACTTGAGGTTCTTGCAGCGAAGACAAGATACCTCTGAATAAAATACTTAGGAGCGTGCTGACTATTCTTATCAGGACTTGTTAATTAATTCTCACAATGCTCCTCACAAGTAGGTAGAGCAGAAAGATTATATTATTACAGAGCAAC
This sequence comes from Chionis minor, assembly GCA_013398295.1. Taxonomy (NCBI): domain Eukaryota; kingdom Metazoa; phylum Chordata; class Aves; order Charadriiformes; family Chionidae; genus Chionis; species Chionis minor. The sequence continues at coordinate 818,069 of VZSF01011124.1, read as the reverse complement.
CATATCAGTATCTATACAGTGACAGACAGTAAAATGGTCTAGAATAGCTAAAATATTTCTGTTTAAGAAAATACAGATTTACTGGAAAGTGACTGCCCTTTTTTCCTATTTGGCATCAAGACTGAGGTTTTTAAACTCTGCTTGACAAGCCTGAAACTTACGACCATCCTGAACAATCAATGCATTTACATGTACCTATCTGCCTCTTTGAAACATCCAGGCTGTAAGAAACTTTGACACTGCTAAAATGACAAAGACTACATGTGAAACAAGTCAGTACTAGTATCACCTTGCCTTTCAGTATTCATTTAAATCCCTCTTGATAAACGCCCTTTTAGAGTCCTTCACGGTGACACACAGCTGTTATACAAAACATAAAGAAGGTTTATATCAAGCTAAAAACTTTGTCTAACCCAAGTCCTCCTCCTTTGCTGTATAACAGGCTATAGTTTGGGGGGGGTTACCAATTTCAGTCATTAGCAGGTATATGAAAAAAAAAAAAATCCTCTGCTCTGCTAAGCTTTCCTTTTTTTATGAGATCTTATGGCCCTGTGCAAGCAGACATCTCCTGTTCTTTTCAAGTATCTTTATGGAGACTCCTGGGAAGATTTTCCCTGGATAAGAAGGCTTTGAGGGGCTGTAACTCAGACACGTGCTCCTGAGCCCTTCCTGTCACCAGGGATCTGGGTGAAGCAGCATTACTTCTTCTGAAGACTATTTCAAAAGGGAAATCCACAGCGCCATCTCTAGAGCGGTTAACAGCTCCATCTCGGAGGCATCCCATTAGAGGCAAGAATGACAGCCTCTGCTTCCCATGCTTTAAAAAGTGTTCCCTAATCAAACACACAGTGCAGGTACACAGCAGCCTCCCCAGATATTCTTACTGTATTTGACACCACCTTATTTCATGACAAGCCTCTAGCTAATTAGTCATGTCTGAACAGGACGTGTGCAGTATCAAAAACCTGAGGCTTGCAAAGGTAAACCCAAGCACCATAGCTATTTTTGAAGCATTTGGCTGAACAAATGGCAAGAGGAAAAGTATTTTCAATGGAAATATGCCTTCTTTCTGTTGCACCAAATCAACAGGAACTGTCTTTATAGCAAGCTACAAGACATACATTGTTAGGCACCACAGCAATTCTTAATGGGATTCGAGTAGCGTTAAAGCTTCTGTAGAGTCCTTCCCCATGAAAGGAGATATTAAATGGTGAGTTCAATATTCTGTGAGAAATAAAGACACTGAGATGGTCATTTGAGTACCTCATGGAAGAGTTCCAGTGCAAACACGAATGCAAGGTTGTAAGTCAGGAAGCGCTGCAGGGACCGTGCGCCTCGGGAGCTGGTGGCTGGGTCACCTGGAGCGCGAGGCCAGACTGGTGGAGACTGGAGCTGCTGGGGAGAGCAGCCAAGAAACTACTGTTCAATGCCCTGCAGGGGCTGCAAGGCAGCCTGTCCTCACCGCAAGGATTTAATGAAGGACGGGTTTAGCATAAAACAAGACATATCTTTTAGGAAACTCTTCCTGAAAAAAAATCAGAAAATTGCAGGAAAACACCACGCTTAAATCTCGTAAGAGTAGAAAATAAAGACTAGTGCAAAGAACAGTGATTCTATCATAACAAAATAACAACCTTCTCTGTGCATTGCTTACCACAGCTGGGAATGACGGAAGACGGCTCCCAGAAAGAAAAGGAAGTGTCTCCTAATATGTACATAATCCACCTAATGGTTAACAGCTATTTTTATATATATATATATAAATATA
>VZSF01011124.1:793436-815047 GCA_013398295.1 Chionis minor | reverse complement strand
TAAATATATATATATAAAAGTGGGAGAAATATAGGTCAATTGATGGGTTCAAATTTCAGCTTTTGGGACTTTCCTCACCTCAGCTGGTACCTTCCTTACTGAAATTAGAAGGAAATTTTGCCCACATACACAGACTTCAGTCACAATTCTCGAGGAAGGGACCAGATGATCAGTCATGAGCAACCCAAACTATGCTGCTCCCTTACTGCACAAAAAAGTCCCAAGGAGGGTTTGTTAGGTACCTTTTACGACTGGCCCAGGGTCAGACCGGAGCCCTCGGACGGCTGCCTGTCTACAAGCCTCAGCAGCCCCCAGCTGAGGCAGCAGAACCAGCTGCACCACTCCTCCTACATCCTTCCCACGAGAAGTAGGAAACAGTTCCCTGGGGATTATTTTATTTAGAGTTTTTTCCCCAAATATTTTCAAGATATGAAACAAAGGGAACTATGGAGGGTAAAAAAAGCAGCAGTTCTCTCTATGGACTGCCGCCGCCCAAGCCTTATTAGCTAACCTTAGTTCTCAGACCAAAAAATTCTCTTACCACAAGCAGAATCTGCAGGGACAGCGAGAGTTTTCTTGGATTTTATTTGGGAGAGTGGGTAAAGGTAATAGAAAACATCACTGTTACCAAAAATTACACATTCTGAGGCAGGAATATTTTTTGTTGATAAAAAAGTCTGTAACAGAAAAACTCCATTCTATTCAGCTTTCAATAAAAAAAAAAGAAAAAAAAACAACTCAGAGACAAAATAAAGGATTTTTCCAGCCGCTGTTTTCAAATCTCATGGAATGAATTTTGAAAAAACAGTTAGGAAATTAATTTTGTTTGCATTTTCTCTTTTATGCTTTCTCAGAAGGATGATAAAGGAGCAAAGATGCCTACATACCTTTTCAAAGCACTTCATATCTTGCTGCTGAAAGTGCTTAAAAACTAATGATGGATCTCTAATCCACTGTGGAATACATTCTGTGCTACATGTAGCCATTTTTGCATATTAAAAATTACAGGCTCGGAACTCTTATCTTCTGTGTGTTTCGTACTATCCAGCAACAGCAGCTACAGCTCTGCCGTATCTCTTGCCGTATCTGTTTCTAGATTCACTTTCTGAAGCCACAGTAGATTAGTAAATGCAGCATGGCTTTTGAAGCAGACCCTTTCCCTTGTTACAGTTTAAGGATGCTTCTAAGAAGGGACACCAAGCTCTAGTTGCATGGCTGGCACTAAGCTCTGAAAGACGTTTGTAGGGAATTGTCTGTTTTCCATTTTCCCATTGTCCATACTTGGTTAGCCCTTGCTCACTTCTGTGTAATAGTTAGATATGAGCTTAGAAAAACATCTAATACTGATCGTAAATCTGCAAACAGACTCTCCTTGGAAGAGCTAGATACTCTCAAACCCAAAACAAGGCTTTAAGAACTGTCAACTCCACAGAACAGACCCTTTAAAGCCTCTTTTTAGGAATTATTTGCCAATCACTAGTAAAACAGGCAATGAATTTTTAAAGCTGTATTTTCTATAACTTTTATAGTCAGACTTAATACCTACTTCAGTTACCATGACAAGTGTCGCAACAGATGCTTTTAGGTTTAATGAAGACCGTCAAGCAGATTTATTGCCTATTTCTTCTAGAGGCAACCAAATAATTTTCACCAAATAACTTCCCCCAGTATAGTCTTTAGTTTTGTGCCTGTATTGAATAGCATATATCAATTAGACTGCAGTTCTTTCTCTTAGAAATGAATCACCACTTCAAGTCTTTGCAGATCAGACAAGTCAGCACTCACAACTTAGCTGGAAGCAGTCACTCCAGTGACACAGTCCTGTTTGTCTTCCCCTAGCCAGCTGAGCATGCCACCACCTCCGAGAATATCACCTGGGTATGTGCTAAAGGGGTATAACTTCAAGAACACTACGCATTCCTTCAATTCTGCTCATGGTGCAGCTCCATCCTTGCTATGATCTTCCCATTGGCTGTACCTTTTGGAAATAGAGACTCGGTTCCCTCAAAGGCAAAGCAGACAATGTTGTCATATGGACTGTTAACCAGAGGCAGCTCACACCACCTCAGCAGTACAGAAAGAATTGAATTTTGATGTCACAAGGGTAACTTTCCAGCCAAGTCCAGGCTGCTTCTGCCATAGGAAAGAAGTAAGAAAACCACAGGTGAAGTCCCAGTGGTGCACTCACGAGAGCACAGCCTATTATTCCTGATGTCAGGTGAGAGAGAATGGAAAATATGGAAGGGGTGCTCCTTCTCTGCTCCCAGCAACAGCTGCCTTTCCCACATCCCAGCCCTTCTCACGGGGCAGCAGCAAAAGCTGGGAAACCTCACAGAGCAGCCAAATTCATCACTACATCTGAAGCTGATGCGACGCTTGCAGGCACTTGTCCCAGAGCTCTCTCTTTTGCACGTGCCTTCAGCCATCCTGCCTTTAAGCCCACGCGTGTGAGAAGTCCCTCCCACGCACAGGACCTGCCTGTGGAAGGATCAAGAACCATAGTTCGGAAACACCTGCAAAAGATTTCAAGCGACTGCAAGAAACATAAGCAATATACCAACTGAATTGCTTTGTTGTACGAGATGCCCACTCATTGAGGCTGAAGACCCAAGCTAACCTGGGAGGAAAGAAGAAAAGAAAAGCATCCCAAGGCGGATTCTCACATGCATGCCGAGCTCAGCTACCCGTGGCTGGGCAGAGGAGATGGAGCTTGCAACCCGTACCTGTGGGTAACCCTACGACTGGATCCGGTTCATTTTCACAGTACTTACACCGTTATCGGTCACAGGTCAGGTCTAAAGCCTGGAAAGCTTTTCTATGCACGAATTCTCAGCCAGTTTTTTAAAAAGAACTGTCATCTGCACTACTTAAAATCAGAGCTGCCATGGGGTTATGTGTGGTCTAGAACCTCAGCTATAACGTGTCTGAGGATCAAGCCAGGCAAAAGTTCACATGGTTATTGATGGCTGTAAGGTTACGCTTTCGGATCTCTCTGAACAGAAAGCAAGCAGGTTGTGGTCCTCACACTAGGCTTCTATGAACTGAAGAATGCTACAGAAGCATTTAATAAATTAGAGAAGAAAATCACTTCTGCATGCAGTGATTTCTTGGAGAGATTTATTCGTATTTCCGCAAAAAAAAAAAAAAAAAAAAAATCCTCAAAACCCTCACATAAATAATCCTTTCTATTTTTTGAGTAAATGGCCTGAGTTTTTACAAAATCATCAAATAGCTGCTGTGTGCTATAAACGGCAACAAACATACTCAACTTCAAAAGTTCACATACAATATACAGAAGGAAGAACTTCCAAAGAATTTGCTGCCGTCAGTTCAAACGAGGCAGATGGGTAGGAATATGCAACTCCTATGACTCAGAGAGTTAGTGCCAATATAGACGACGATATTAGATGTACTCAGCGACATTGTTGTACAAGAGAGGTCCCATTGTAGCGCGCTGCATTAACAGCGGCAAAACCCTTGAGAATTTTCCAGGCCTTGTCAGCCCTGACTGCTTTGATGAATGGTATAAACAGAAGATGAAATAATCACTCACTAGTTTACAAGCACTGAAGTACAGCTATTAAAGATTTCTAGTCTGCATTACGACAGTGGCACAGTCATGCTTGGCAAACAGGCCCAGATCTGAGCTTGTGGTTGTCAGGCATCCCAAATTCCCATGTTTATTTTGTATCTCTGAGGTTTATACCCCCAAAGACCTAGGGTGCTCCTCCTTCACGTTGTATTCCCCTACAGAAAGCAACTGAGACTAGCAAATTCAAGGGGGTTGTTCATCTGCTCCTCAGCCCTTAGAGAATGGCCTGTCATTCAAGAACATCAGTCAATTTCTCTAGTCTTTGTAGTTGGATAAGGATAAGACAAACTCTCAGTACTTAAAGATTTAGCAGACCATTTTAAGGAAACCAGACAGCACAAACTTAACGACTAAGCATACTTATGCTCTGCATCTGGGGGACAAAGCTGGAAGGAACATCTCGGTCACTGACTCCAATTCTCTGCAGTCACAGGAAAATACAATCAAGGGGTCAAAAACATGTCAGTCCTGTGAACATCAAGGATTATTTCCTAAATCTTATATCACTGGTTTCAACTTGTGCTTCACAGACCAATCTAAGCAATTAAAAAACAAACAAACAAGCATACAACAAAAAGTCTGTTGTCAGTAGATTTAAATTATCACCCCCCTCAGGAACTTTTCCAGGGGTACAGAAATTGGAAAAATAATTAAACTGAAAACAACTTCCCTACAGCCATCCCAAAGTCTCCAGTAAGAGGCCAAAGGCCAGAACTAGAACGCAACTCAAGAGGACAGCAGATGAAATTCAAGCCATCATGCTGGCCCAAACAATATTAAGAAATGTGTTACGTCAAATAGTTCAGGCAATCCCAAGAAATGGATCCCAACCCACACAACACAGAGTAAAAATGAACTAAGTAGCAGGTCCCCGCTTATCTCACCAGGGAGAAAAATTCCTCCACAAGTTTAGTTTAACCCATTTCTGGTTTAAGCAAATGCAGTTTTAGCAATAACAGAACTAATCAATAGGTGTAGCAGCCTAATACACCAAATCTCCCATCACCTCCTTTGGCCAGTTTGGTATTTCAGGTGATCAAAGGATGAGAGCAAAGAAAAGGGAGGGAAGGAAATAAGGGATAAAGCAAAAGACTAGCAAACACCTTAAACTACGTTTCAAGAGCTAGATCCCTTCTTTTTGGGCCCTCCAGACAGGTCAGAAGGAGGCATGAAGTACGTGATAACACTGCATGAGCACTGGGAAGAGGAACTCCAAACAAGGACACCTACAGAGGTCACAAGCACATTTTGTCCTCCTTGTTCTGCTATACAGAGCACAGCTTGGCAAGCACATGAGAAACTGCACTAGGAGCCCCACTTCTCTTCAGCGAGCAATTCTCATTCACCAGCAACCAGAGTTAGAGTCAAACTCCCACAATTTAAAACTTAATCCAGGACCAGCATCCACAAAATCAATTGACCTTTCTCTGTATCAAGATAACTAATCCTCTCAACAAGTTTACTTCCTATATTAATACTTTTCTATAGAAAAAGATATAAAACAAGTTTCTTGTAAAATCTCATGAAAGAGAGAATATAATTATGGAAAGAATGGAATAATTCTTTTTTAAGCCAATATATCCATCTTGAGACAACCTTCAATATACTTTAGAACATTTCAAGCAATTTTATCAGCATTTAGGAAGGAAAAAGAATGCCTTGAGGCCAGCCTTGTCAGCAAATATTTCCCATCTTCAGCTTAAATCTCAATATTATTCCAGATGAATGCATTCCAGGCACACTTTTTTAAAGCATTGTGAACACTCTATTACATTGACGGCCACACTTTTCCCATGCGAGCCATTATTTGCAAATATGGATACTCTGGAAAAAAGGTAACTGTTAATCATTTGGAAAGAACATAGACACACTTCATACTAACAACCTCTCATTAAGAAGCTCAAAGGACGTTTTTTTAAGTTAGATTTATGAGACCAAGACCAAAGTACATCTGCATTTGTCTCTATGGTTTCACGAACATAATGACTTTGTCATAGATGTTAGAAAACTTCTGGCCAAAAGCTAAAATAATTTGAAGTACTTTTTGCTTTTAAACATCCATATAGCACCACCAGAAATACGAAAAAAAAAAAAAAGAGAGTTGCAAAGTTCACATATAAACAGACCTTTCTTCAGGAGGGATTTCATTTTCCCTCATGCATGTTTATTTGAGCTCCAGACCAGCTTCCTCAACTGGTTTGCATTTTATCAGCTGTATCATAAGTTTTTCTACCAATTCTCAAGCTATTTATTAACATTGTAATAACATGCCAAGCCTTGAAGATCCCACTTAAAATTCTCCGCTCCAAGGGCATGTTCCAAAGGCCACAGGACCTATGACTATTTCCCAGTTAATCTAATAATCTGACAAGCTGTTTGCAAGCGATACATTCAAAGTAACTCTGAAGAGATGGAGATACATTTTTAAAATACAGAACTCTCTATACCCATGTATTTATTTGTATTTCCTAAGCCCAATACACCTCACCAACAAAGTAGCTAGGAACAGATTTAAACAGCAAATTGACAGAAGCTTTCATCTGGCCTTAAGGCACTTTCCAGGGGTACTGGAGCCAACAGACCCTTTCCAGCTGTCACTATCATGTTCTACATTCAAAGAAATTCCTCCTATTTCTTCTTCAACCTCAAACAGAATGATCTTACTTTATTACTTCACTGAGTTGTCCCAGGAAGTGAACTGAGCGATGCAGGCTCGTATCTTTTCTGCCTTGATCATCCTGTGACTGAGTTTAAGTTGAACTTAACTAGGTAAAGTGTGGTGTGTATGTATGATAGGTATTTTTCCTAGGGCCTTGTACGGTGGTTCTCTGGTCTCATGAGCTGCATTTTACAGTGTACAAATTTTACAGTTAATTTACACTCATGCACAGGCTTTGTACAGAGGTAAACTATACCCTTGGGCAACTACCAGTGCTATTTCTGAAAAAAACCCAAAAAACCAAAAACCAAAAAAACCCCACAAGCCAAAAAAATACAAACAAAAAACACCCATCCACTCACCCACCAATCACAAAACTCAAAATCCCAACTTTATATAAGTCTGTCACAAGTTAAAGACTGAAAGCTTTTATCCCCAGGCATGCCCAAAAGACCATCAACATTTTAAAGCACATTTTCTCTTTTCACAAACACGAGAGAGATCCAGAACAATCCATTTCCCTATTAATTACCCCATCTAACAGCTTATTCATTTATTTTTTTGAGAAAATACATTTCAGAGCCAAAACGTCACACACATCCTGCTCCAGGCCTTCCTCTTACAGCTTCCTTTCGGAGATGTGCCGCTTCCTCTGACTCAACACAACCATTTTTAACTTCTCAGGGCAAGAGACAGGACTACAGTTTACAAATAATCTCCCTACAGGCCAGTAACAATAAAAGACCAGTTAGCAAGATTAGCACAATCCAGTTCAGAGCCCCATTGTTGCCATAAGCGCAGGACATGAACTCCTGTCTTTGATCAAACTAGTTTTTGCATACCTATCAGGTGCTTTTCTGCAAGTTGAGCCACCTGAAGGACAATGTCTCTTTGAAGATAATTAGCACAAGAAAGAAAATTAAAAGGCATTAAAATTACGACAATATATAATCTGCCTTCTAGTTCATGGACATCTTGGGAAGTACTTTTTGACCAAATTAACATTTTAGTCTGAATGCACTTAATTGCCAGCACTGCCAGAATGCCCTATAGCAAATATAACTGACAATTGTTGTAATTTCTTTTTTACATTTCTGATATTTTGTCATTCTTTAGCGCTGCTGTGATGCTCTCGAGGAGCACCTCTGGCTTCTTGTCCATGCTTTTTCTCCATTCCCTTATGATGTCAGAGATACAGAGCTTTAAAGGTTAAAATCTAAAATAAAGCAAAAAAAAGAGAAGAAGATTACCCGTCATATCATGGACAGCAGGATGAGAGACTTAACTCTGTAATACAAACCCCAGGCTCCCTGCAGCAGGTAACAGAGGAAGCTGTGTGAAACTTAAAGGTCTCCCCTGGCGGTCACTGAAAGGTGGTAAGTCTCCCAGAGACACACATTTCATTTCCATAATGCAGTTCCACTTCTTTTAATGTAAATGGAAAAGACAAAACCTTAGTTTTCTCATGTAGATATAGTAACCATTTACAAACCTTAGAATATGCTCTGAAAAACAACTGTGTGCTGCCGCCAACAGATGTTGTCATCACGATGATTAAAATGCAACAGAAATAGAATAATCCAGCAAATCACAAAAAGCATGTTCATAAAATCTATTGCATTGAGCAGTGGCAGGGAAGAGGGAAGTACGGGGGGAACACCATGCTAACAAACAAGAGAAGGCAGGTAAAAAAGACAGCAGAATTTGGAGAAATAGTTTACAGTTACAAACTTCGCTAGGAAGTAGAATGATGAGTCTGCTATCCATATAAAATGGGGCACGGCTGGACGTGAGGAGGTGGCTCTGAAAAGGACAATGACAGACAGGAAAGTGTATGTCTCACCATACTTGGGAGAAACTGGAGCTTTGCTGAAGACCGCAGGCATAAAGATACCAGCTACAACTATATGGTCTCTGACTTAGCAATAAGACACTAAGAATAAACCTACCGGATAACAGAAGGAAGCCCTTCCTGAGATAAATATTAGGTTAATGCAAAAAAATCTAATGAAAGATGGCAAAATGCCTTTTGAGAACTAGGACTGCAGATTTGATTCAAAAAGAATCAGGCATCTCTAGTCACTGCATTGCCCAGATGATTCTTGAGTTTTAGCTGACATTATGTTTTATTTTGAAGCAACTGCGTAAAAGCAAGGAGGACACACCATGGTCACAAAAATGTAAACTGCCCTCAACACACGACAAGGCATTAAGCCTTTAGAAACCCCTTTGTGAACCTATTTTGCCACACCAGTGCCACTGCCACGGGCAGAGAAGGGAGGGAAAGATGACTCCAGCCACCAGCTTTAAGAAGGCTGGTTGTAATCAGGCTTGACAACAGCCCTTCTGCTGGCCCGCGCGGCTGATTTTGTGAGTACCTATCCAGAGGAAGGCAAAATCCCACTGGCTGCTGAAGCATCGGAACACATTTAATGGGTGTGCTAACTCGTGGCTGAGGATACTGCTTGTCTACAACCCTGCTGCAAGACCTTCCTCCCAAGCATTCCCCCAAGAGTTACCACACAGTCCATCAGCTCCCTTACAACTTGTTGGAGGTTTTGTAAAGGGGGAGGGGAAAAAAAAAAAAGAAAAAAAGAAAAAGAAAAAGCTAGGCAGTGCTGAAACGTGAAATTACTTTTCATGTGGACTATACAACACTTTAATACAGATCTAGGCACTCTCATTTCAAGCTGCCCTGGACAAGCGACTTTCTACAAGCAGAGGATCAGTCAACCTCAACTTCTGCTAGACCATATCTTTCCCCATCTTGTCCTGTGAGCACACTTTGGAAATGCCTTTTCTTCTCTCAGGAAGGAAAATGCCTGCCACGGGCTGATTATTTGCAGACTGATTACTTGCTAACACTGTGACACGCCTGCCCTTCTCCAGCCTCTTTAAAAATCCAGACCCATACTGTGCAAGCATCTCGCTCAGACCAGAGGAAGAGCGGGCTTTTTTCTGCTTCTGTTTGGGTCACTAAGTCCTACCAATATCAAAAACTGTTAAAGCCACAGTAACTGAAGTACTTCAGGACAAAAGCAGAAAAGAGAAGTTGAAAGAAAAGTTTCAGTAAAAATAAACTTAAAGCAGATAATTGGGTTGTTCCCTTTTATTTTTTGTGCACTTCAACATCCTAGCCCTCTGTGTTTTGACCCTTGCAGACATCACATCCTAAGTTCCTTTTCTCTGAGTCTCTCAGATAACTATTCTCATTCCAAAAATATCCTCAAGTAGAATAGAAAATGGACAAAACATCAGTCCTTTAGATTAAAATACAGCTAATATTCTACACAAGACAATGCTCCATTTATACCAGAGTGTTCCTTGGAGTTCTAAAGGATTTTTTAAATAAACATAAAATTAAGTCAAGGGTTTGCTAACACACAGAAAAAGACACTGAGGGGCTCTGTCTCCCATAGCCAACTCCTCCCTTTGCCATCCCAAGTTTTACCTTCATCCAGGAGCAGACAGGTTAAGAAAACAAAGGGCTATGGAAATCCTGCTCTAGATCATTACATGGTTTCTCCACCGAAAGTATTACCAAGCAGCAAATAATTGGTATTTCCGAAATATCAAGTAATGGTATAAAGCAGAGTCTTCTACCCACTGACAAAGACAATTCTCATTAACTCTACAAACATTTGCTGATATGGAAAATCCTTTTACTCACTTTCTAAGTAAGAACAAACCAGATTGTTAATGAGATTTTGAGGATATTGAAAGTATTCCATCAGCAATGCTACTAGTTAAAATCTCAAAGTCTCAGATAAGCAAGTTAAAAAGCAGAGGATTAAATGACTGGACTGAGACACAGGATACATAATGAGAGCTTGGACCCACTTGAAGTTTTTTGGTTTGAGCTTCTTGTGTTTTTAAAGACAGAAATTCATTTCTTAGATATTATTCTGTTGAATACAGGGGGAGAAAATGTTTTCTTACTGTCCTTTTACTCTCTCTATGAAAGGTTGCTAAGGGAATGGTTTTCAGTAAGGTCAAGCAGTAGAAACCCTGCTGTGTGTTTTAATACGGCCAAACACCACTTGAAATTAATGCCTCTTGGTTCTTTTTACCTTTAAGCACTGGCTGTTAGCACTTTCCAGTATTAATTCTTACTGCATATTTGAATATATAATATAATGGGCAAAAGGAAAAAAATGGACAAGCACCAAGATGCCACCACAGGGTCAAAAGAATGGAACTTCACTGAAGCAGGGCGAGTATAGACAGACTCTTTCTGGGAAGACAAACCTTCCAGGCTATAAAATGCACTCCAAAGCCACAAACCTGAACGCAGTTTCAAGCACAGCAATCAGGTCTCCAAATTCTAATTAAAAGCAAGCTATTAGGAAAAACATAAAAGAAATCTTTTCAACGTATTTCTCATTTCAGATATTTATTGCCTTAAAGTTATGTCAATGAAAGAAATCTGGGCATATTAGCATATCGTTATTGTCTGCCTTTGAAATTATTACAGATCTACATATGATATAAAACGAGGTTCTCAAAATGTTGCACGCTATTTAATGGTCTCACTTCTATTTTCTCGTAGACAAGAATCCTAATAACCAAAGAGCTACACTGAGGATCAGCATTAGCTGCCCGCTTTCCTCAGGGAAGAGTGAAATGGAAGGGACTATCCATCTGGATGGCACCTAGACTCCAACTTCAGAGCTGGCACATTTTTGTGTATGGTAGTCTGCACAACTTGTATGTGCCCTGGGCATAAAATGTTCCATCCCTTGGTCTGAAGCTTGGCCTCTTTCAACGGATTTCGAAATGCAAAGAACCACACAGCATTTCTGTATGTAAGAAACATCACTGCAAGTTTTATTACATCAAAAAAAGAAAAAAAGGTCAAAATGCAAAACTGGACATTTAAGCTATTTTTCAAAATCATCAATTCAAATATCTTTAAATTACAGAAAAAATCTCTTGCCAGAAGAGCAATAGGCCACTTCCATTCTAACTGGGCACTTTCAGATAAACAGAGACATCTGCTAAAAAAAAAAAAAAGAAAAAAGTTTAATCTCATATAAGACTCACACAGCAGTATGATTCCCACAATGCGTTCTAAGTAAATTTTTTCTGAGGGCCAAATTGAAAAAACACCTCTAAGCATGAGATGACAGAGACAAAGAAAGACACAGCAGGAATTCCCCTCAGAGGGAAGTTATTATGAATACAAGTATGAAAAACATTTTAACCTTTGCCAAAAAAAATGAATAAGAGTTTGACTATGGTTCCTCTGAAATGGCAAAAAGTTAAATCTGAAGTAACTATTTCAGCTACAGTCTTAGCGTGCTATAATCTTACAGTCAGGCAGTATTGTTGTTGTATAGCTAGATTTTGTTTTGATTTCCTTCCAGTAAATAACTATGGTAAGCCATGAACAACTTTATAAAGACGATGACATCCCCTCTGTTCAAAGAATGCGTAGTTTTAACCTCTTTCACTGTATGGCTCAGCCATAGCATTATAAATCACATCAAAATATTAAATTCATCTCATTCTGCAAGTATGAAGATGTGATTTAAAGTGTAATACTTCAACAGTCAATCCTCTAATCATCTGTAGCTGGAAGATACTGAACACAGAAAGGCTCAAGGCACATTCCCTGCTGGGGACACATTACAGTAAGTCTAGCAATTAAGTGATTTGTACGGGGTATATCGGCATGTATGTATATATACATATATACATCTGTATATATGCAGATTTTATTTCACAATCTAGGATCATTTTCTTTAGCCTTTATTTTAAGCAGATCAGGCTGAGGTGGTTTGGTATACTCATTTCACATTTACAGATCCTCCTCCACAGTAATGACTGAGAAAAGCTGCCACAGACAAACAAAACACTCAGAAAATTATTTTCTTCAAGAAAAAAAATAATAAAAGAAAGAGTAAGAGAAAGAAAATCTTTAAGCCTGAAACACATTAGCTAATATTTTTATGAGCACTGCTTATTTCTGATATTTTGGGATAATTTCTAGCATGCTAGTTAATGATGTAGCATATTATCTATAATGGAATCCTAGAATAAGAAACCCAACTGCAGCTCCTTGACAAATGAGCAGGATCGGCAGCAGGATCAGTGGGGAAGACCATTAGGTACTGGAAAAGAATTGTAGCCTAACCTACAGCTGCTCTTGTGTGAGACCCTTAAAATAGATGGGTGGCCAACATGGAAATACCCAACATGGAAATAAAGGTATCAGCAAGTCTGCATACTAGAAGAGAGAAAAAATGGGCTTAACCTGTTATGCAGATGGAGGGAGTTAAAAAGAAAAAGAACAACAACAACAACAAAAACGACAAAAAGCCAACTTTGAGACAAAGTAAAAAGCGTTCAACTGCGAAGCACAAAGCTAACAAGGGGTTCCCTATCATCCCACAGCAAGCAGGGGCTGAGCACGCCACCTCCCCATCACCAGCCTCCACCAAGCTGTGCCAGGACCCTGTGCTCCAAACAGGTCCCATCCACGCTGCTGGTGCTTCCACATAAAAAAACCCCTTCTACCCTGGAAGGCTAAGCCAGGAGCCCACAGCAGCACGTCCTTCTTCCCTTGACTCCTCGCTGCTCACTCCCCAGGCAGTTCAGCCCCAGTCTGAAATTACGGGAGCCTCAGCAAAAGCAGCAAATGTGGCCGGGGTGGAACCAAGCCCAGTACAGCCTGGGAAAAAAAACCAAGCCATAGCAGGGATGCTTTTCAGAGGGACTGCCTCCCCAAAGTACAAAATAGTTGTTGGCACCTGCAGTTAAACTGTGGTCAGAACCCAAATAGCTGTGTCTACACCATAGCAAATCCCCAGTGGAATGAAGCACCAAAACAAAAGGTGTTTGCCCACAGCCTGTAACCTGCCTTCAACCTCAGCACCTAATGGACTCCTTCATGGACTCCTGACTCCTTTCCTTCCCACTGAAGACATCTGCAGGTCCCTGCTTTCAGCATAACACCACCACAAGAATGGGAAGAGATGGATGTTTAAATTTCTTGTTTTCTTCAGCACTGCAAAACACACTAAGGCACGCAACTATAGAGCATAAAAAGACAAGCACAATGAGATGACAGCGTCACAGATGTCTTCACTGTGGCAGTCCTTAACGAGTCTTGGTCTGGACTCAGAGGGCACAAGGAGGTAAAACTGTTAAGCACATTTCACCCCGCTGAGTAACAGCTTTTAACTGCATCAGACTGGTAGAAAAAACATGTAGTTGCACAGCAAGACCTCTCTGACCATGGGAGGGAACCCCTACCTACACTCTTTCTGGCTGTTTTTTAAAAAGTGTTGAAAGCTCACATTAAAACTAGAAAAAAAGAGAAAAAAGAGCCCATATGTAACAATATGTTCTTTCTGGAGAGCTCAGAGCTCATCTGTCAAAGACTTCCAAGACCACCCCATATCCTGATGAAAACAGTGTGAAATCTGTGTTCAAGCAACCCGCGGAAGAAGAGCAGATAGAGGTAAAGTTACATGACAACAGAAGACTCAAGAGAAACCACTGGAGAAAAAATAATTGAAGCTTTATTGATACAAACGAATCCTTTGCAATTCTGGCAGATGAGATTTTTTTTACGTTTTACATTAAAAATCCAGGTACAGTCTGCAATTTCTAGCTAGGCACCAAATTCCCCAATCCAATGCAGTCAAGTCAATAAAGCTTTGTTTAAAAAAAACAACCACCAAACCCTAATAATCTGTATACGCAGTATTTTATTAATTTTCTTTCTTGTTTGTTTGTTTGCATCTGTTATACTTTCCTTTCTCTCTACTCTTCCACTCTGGTGTTAAAACACCCTAACTATAAAAACAACAAAAAAATTTCTGGGGCATGTAAAACTATAGCTCAACAAACCAGTCTTACTTCTTATTTGCACAAACATGTATTTGACACAGCTTTATACGGTGCTGGATCTGGGCTTACCCAATAGCAAGGGAAAGGTTATTACCATGACCCAGGGGCATCTTTTCATGGTTGTCGTCAGGTCTTCCTCCTCTATATTTAATAGCCACCTAAGGTTAAATTCTCCCAACAGAGAAAACAGTCCTTTACCTGAAGCCTGAAATCTGTATTTTGCCAAAACCAGGATGGTTTCCAGCCCACCTGGGGGTTTCTAGTCAGGGACACTTGTACTGCCTTGAAATAGAGTCCCAGGTTTGCAAAAAGAGCTGTGTGTAAAAAACCCAAGACACATGCGTACACAGAAGCAGAAAGTCACTCCGCTGCTCCACAATTCGCTACCACTGGGCGACGCACACAGGAGAAGTGTAGCTCTACTTGGGATTTTCGCCAGGCAAATAAATGCAAGAATAGCAACGGAGCCACTGAGTTCCATTCTCCAGGTTTGTATTTCATCTTGGCTATCTACACATTGATCGGGTTTTACTTCCTCAACAAATAAAACTGCTAGAAAGCAACTGTGGTAGTAACTTGAAATACATGTGCTGAACTGAGATAGTTCAAGAACGACACCAAGTATGTATCGTTACCAAGCCTTACAGACTATGATAAGAGATAAGATTCACCCAACAGTATAGAACACAGGCATTCAAAAAATCAGCAGCTCTGAGTTGCCCTGAAACCAGGGCAGCATACAAGAGACTAACAATAAACCCGTTTACAGAACACCATTCTTGCTCTCAAATCACATTCCGAATTTCCAAATTTGTTCTGGTTTCCAGAGCTGACAGCATGTTAAGATCAACAAGCACACACACAAGGTGGCTCAAATTAGAAACAATTCATTTGAAATTGCTATGCAGAGAGAACAGCAAGTTTCAGCTCCAGGAAAGCATCATCCACTGAGAGACAGGGTTTTAAAGTTCCACAGTTTCCGAGTAACAACTATCCTCTTTGGATCCCTTCTCCAAAGGGCACTACAAAAGTTAAGTAGTAGCCTTCCCATGCCCCAGTTTTGACCTACGGCTAGCTATTCCCCCTCCAAAACCAACTTTCTAAAACTTACAGGTTTGGTCTGTTTGGTTTTTAGTTTAAACATGCCATCGTGTTTTCAAGCCCAGCTGGAAACCTGTTTGCCACCCGTATGGCATACACAAAGTCCTTTTTCAACACCAATGGCGGGGCTCAAAAATCCCAATTTGAAGTGAAAGCTTTAAAGTGTTTCTCATACCTTTGAGCTTATTTGAATCCTTGAATCACTAAAAGGTTACCACAGTACTAGTTTAAATACACACACAAACAAGCGCTTATTAACTCACATCTCAATCACTTAAAAGTAACTGAGCACATAGCTCTTTTGGAAGCAAGGATATAATTTAACATCATGTTTGTGATTTGAGCTCATTTCCTTAAAATCATATGAAAAGAACAATGATTCCCCATGTAATTTTTTTCCCCCGTGACAGTCAGTGAAAAAACAATTTTTCCCTCAAGTAATTGCCACATACATAAAAGTAATATTCTACAAAATGCGATGACTGCTTGCAAGCATAGACAACGAAGTCCTATTTTATGCATATGCCAGGGTCTGTTTATTCTTTACTGTTACATCCCTTGCCACTGGAATCCCTTCTACCCACTTGCCACTGTGTGATAGAATTGGAGTTTGATGGGGCCAAAACAATTTCTTTGCTTATCAGCACAACAGGATCTTGTTTCTGAAACGTATATTAAAAATTAAAGACAAAGATGGAACGCAATTGACACTTTTTGTCAATTACTGTTCTGCGGCATTCACCACAACCATCAACACGAGCATTCACTAAGTCTTTGAAGGAAAAGGATCTCTGAATTTTATTTACCTATTTCAGTCACTAGAAACTATCATAAGAGTGGCTTTCTCTCTCTGAAGCAAAGTCCCTGAAGCTTTTCTTCAAAATTTTATGACGTTTCTCAGCATCTTCCAGCATTGAAAACTACCCCATTTATGAAAGGCAGGATATCTTCTGTTTGGCCTTTAGTTCTGCAAATGCACTGCTCCTACTGAGAAAACCCTATAGCTACTACTCTTCCATGCTTCCTACTCATGCAAAAGTTCTCTAACTGCCCAATAATTGCCAGGTCAAACACATGTTAACAACTATCTCCATCGGTCATTGAAGTCTTGTTGCTGTGCAATAGACCTTGTTACCTGTAGGGATGGCTTTCCATAATTTTACCAGCATGGTACCATTGAAATGCAGGTCCTTGCTTGCAGCACTCTTTGAAAAGGACTTAAGGAGTAACTTACAACTCATCTCACAAGACTGCACAAAAGACGCTTCAAATATTTGTGATTGGTCTCATTGAACTATTCTGAACTATTCTGGCGGTAGCATCACAATGTTCTATTTTTATTCCAGATTGGTTTTTACTGCAAAAAGTTCTATCGCTGTGAAACTAGTGCTTGCAACATTGATTTCCATGGCACTGCCTAGAAAGACACTGCAGAAGAATAATGGGGATGTCAGGGCATTTTACGTAGCGGCAGCAAGAGCCTGCGAGCAGTCTGGGCAGCGGATTTGCTCCAGGTTATTTTGACTACTATACACAATATTCTACCAAAGTGAGCAGGACATCCGTACCGTGAAATACAATAAGAGTTTGAATAGTCAGAATGACACCAAGGAACACTGAGCGGAGAGACACCGCTCAGTAAGAAAAGCCCGGCAACTTGTACGTCGCGTGCATCATTCTGTCAGCGTGTTGTATAACAGTTTCAAAAGTAGGAAATTAAATCTTAAATAAAAAAAGACCTGACCTGAACCAACAAAACAAGCCAGGAAATTGAGCAAAGTCTGATGCTGTTCTCTTAGCTCTCGCTCCGTGGCAAGGTTTTACTCGCAGATAGGATCATTTCGCAGTCCTCACAAAAGAAGACACATTGATATTCCTTAATGAAGTGGTGACAGAGAACAATTTCTCTTTGGAATTGTGAACATTCATCAACGACTTCCTTAATTCTCCAGTATGAGATCAGTTCATCAAAGAGCAATTCTAGTCGCAGTGTACACACCAGCATCTTGGAAGAGTTAGGAGGAAATACCTTTATTTACATACCACCAGGCAGCACAAAGGTTCTGTACCAAAAAGAATAAAAGCCTGACCAGAGTATTTTCTGTGGCTTCAACATGGATTTTCAACAGAGGAGTTTTGTTTACATACTAGTCTTCATAAACGCAAACTAATCCCCAAGGTTAGCAAATAAACCAATTAAAAAATAAAGCAAAATAATCCTACTAGATCAAGAAGAATCCTCAAGTTGGTCATGCTTTTCTGCTTTCAAAAGAAGTGAGCAAAGGGACTCTGGCCACAAGACTGTCAGCTCAGATCCCAGGGCATTCAGAATAGTTTCATAAAGTTTTACTTCCGAGAAGAGACGTTGAAAGCAATTGTTCAGCCAGCCAACTACTGTCACTTCCATGAATATGAATAAGCTCCAATATAGGACACTGAGCTTTTGCAAATATAAGAAGAACCAATTGTTCAGAGTTAATCTTTGCCAATAAATCATCCCGCCATTATTTAGAGATTTTTATTTTCCTCTGGTGTCTGACTATGTGGGCGGAGCTTTGTTTTAAAGTCCCCTTCTTCTCCTTTTCATAAGGATTTTGTCTTACCGCCTTGCTAAGTTTTGAGAGCAGCAGGAGGAATCCTATTGTTAATGGGATCAGGCCCTCGGAAAGGTGTATGTTGTTGTTTCTCCTAAGTGCGCATGATACTAACTATCACCTACTCTGAGGAAAAAAGATAGCAGGAGAAATTGTTCAGAGTTCATGAAAATTAACATTTGGTGTAATTTTGTAGCCATAATTTGCATGTACACAACTTAGACATAAATACATATGGATTAATGCAAATTTTCATACTGGGAAAGATTCACTCTGTGCTCTGTGAAACTAAGGGTAAGGCTGGTGATGAATCACTTTTTTTTTTAAATATTCTAGTCTGGGTATATAAATAGCTCTCCGTTTCTAGAATAATTACTACTGGAAAAAAAAAAACCCACACAGCTTCTGTAATAACCTAGGCCATAATTAACCTTGGCTTCATTAGATCCCAAATAATATCTTTTTAAAGTCTTATTTGTAAAGGCAAGCTGATTAATTTAAACGTTTCCTTTTGCAAAACTCTAATTGCAACGATTTACCTAGGCAGCTACCTGTCAGATCCTGCACGCCCCGGGACGGCTCTCGGCCGGCAACTCGAGGACCTCGCCCTCCGCCCGCCCACCCACCCGGNNNTGGGCACGGGTGGGCCGGGCACGGCGCCGCAGCCGCCGCACCGCACCGCGCCGCGCCGTCCCTCCCCTTTCCTTGTAAGACAGCGCCAACCTCCGACCGAAGAAAAGTTTCCAGCCGAGCGCCAGGACCGGTCCGGGCTGCCACCGGCGCCGAAACCTCCTCCTCCTGCTCCTCCTCCCCGCCGCCGACGGGCCGCTCTCGGCCCCGTGCCGGTGCCCAGCCCACCCGCGCCGCGGGTGCCGCCGCGGGGCTCTCACCTTCCTGCACCGCATGGAAGGGGTTGTTGGCCTCTATGAGCTTGATGGAGTAAGTGATTTTCTCGCTCTGGAGGATGTCGTCATTGAGGTTCAGATCCGACACCGCCTGCTTGAACACCTCGTCGTCCTTGGCAGCATTGCCTTCGAAAATGGCACCTGCGGGCGGGAAGGCGGCAGAGGGTGAGGAGGGCTCGGCCCGCCCCGAGACCCCCGCTCCCCCCCCGGCCGTGCAAAGCCCGGGCCGGCTCGCACGGCGCCAGGCGGGACAGCTCGGGGGGGTGGGCACGGGGCTCCTGGGGGGCCGGCAGCCACGCCGGGGCGCGGGACCCGCTTGGTCTGGGACGGCAAAGGGAGCGGGCTTGGGAATGTCACCAACTTTTTGCTGGCAGCTTCGCCGCTCCCCGGGTCGCTCGCTGCCTTTCGTGGCAGCGGTGCCACCGAGGCTCACGTGGCGCGGGGTGAAGGCGAAGCCAGGATTTGAGTCCGGTAACCTGGAAGCTTGGATTTCCCTGCCCTGTTTATGCCGTTAACGTGAAAACATCTGGCGCTGCGCGTTACATAAGCTGCCTCCCGACGGAGCGCCTGTGTGCCCGCAGCAGGCTCACCCACCGCCGCGCTGCTCCGGAGGGCGCCGGCAGCAAAACAGGCCAAAAAAAAAAAAAAAAGGAAACACGTTATCCCCCAGCCTAGAAAAGTCCTGCTGATTCACACCGTGGCTGGAGCCTGCGTGCACCGCCCGTGTGAAATGCCAGCCCTCGCACCCAGCAGCTCTCCTCTCCTGCCGTCGCTGCGAGGAGCCAGTTAGCGGACGCCGCTCGGGCCGCATGAAGTTCGTGCGGGGAGAAGGCGAGGTGACACCGTCCGCCCGCCCGCAGGAGAAGCGGGGCCGAGAGGGACAGACGCGGAGGTTGTTTCGCCCCCGGCCCCCGGGCACTTCCCCGCGGCGGCCCCGCCGCCTCCCGGCCTCCCCGCGGGGGGCTCTGCTGGGCTCCGGGGAGCGCCCCTGGGCCGGAGCTCCCCGCTGCGGTCAGGGCTGACCCTGTCTCCTTAATGGCTCCGCAATGCCGTCTGCCTTGGCGGCGCCCCCGGGCTCCGGCGCCGAGCGGAGCCTCTTCCGCCGCCCCCGGAGCCCCTGCCGCCCCTACCGGGAAACTTGTGACAGGGCTGGTGCCCCTCGCCCCTTCCCCGCCGCGGGTCGACGCGGAACTTTCCGCCCGTCTCCGCGGAGCCTTCCCCCCTCCAGGATCGCTCCCGCCCCGGCCGCCTCCTTTTTCTGATCTCCCATCCTCCCCCAAAGACTGGGGGGAATTACGGCCGTGCTCCCGTCTCCTCCTCTGTCATCCTCCACAAGTGATTCTCTCCCCCCTCTCCGCGCCTAAACATCCTCATTGTCGCTCCTGCTGGTACCTTTCGGCACCAGCCAAGAGGTGACTGCAGAGCCTCGGGGTTGCTCGCCAGGCTTCCCGGGGACATCGCCATGCCTTGCTCCCAGAAGCCATAAAAGTTCACATCAGCCTTTCCTTTGCCTCTTATTCATCCCCGTTTTCCTCCCACTGCTGATCCAGCCTTCTTGCTGCCCAGGGGTTTTAATGAGATCTTATTCAACCCACAACAGTTGGGCGCACAGACACGCACACACACACAGACACCGCAAATCTCGCCTTTCCAACCCTTTCCCAGCCAAGTTCTCCCCCCCAGCCCCGGCATTCCGGCTCGGCTGAGGCTGACACCTGCTACGACAGGGGATGGGAACCAGGGGATTATCTCCCTGAAAGTTTTCCCCACCAGCACGTTCAGGTTATGCCTCTCCTGCTCGAGCGATGGGGGCGGTTGTTTGTTTTCGGCGGCGAGGAGGCGCGGGGGGGGCAGGAGGAAGCAAAAGCCTTTCGGCGCAAACAGGTCCAGGCTCCGGCTCGCCAGCCACATGGGCGACCGCAGCGGCGGCCACCGGCGTCCCCCGCCCCGCGCCCGCTCCCGGCCCGGCGCACAGCCGGCATTTCGCCCCTAACTTTACAATCCGGGGTGGAGGGGATTCATCTTCCGCCCTTCCCTCCTCCTGCCTCTCCGCGGAGTGGGGTTCAATCGCTGCCTGTGACATTACCGCGCTCAAACGAGACGCTCCCTTCATTTATTTATCTACCGCGTCCCGCTCCAGTCCCCCCCCCCCACCCCCCGCTCCTTCTCTTACCAATGTGGATGATGGAGTCTGCCCGCACCGAAACGCACTGAAATATCCAGGGGAAAAGCCAGAGCATCAACACTTCCATTTCCAGCCTCTCGCACAGCACATCAGCCCGGGTTTGGTGGAGAGACAGACAGGGGAAAAGAGGAAAAAAGGCGCAAGGGCAGGTGGAGCAAGGGGGGGTGAGGGGGGGATGCCCAGACGCCCCCCCGTAGAAAAAAAGAAAAAAAAAAAAAAAACCCAGCNGGCGCGGCGCGGCGGCGGGGCGCGGGCAGCGGGGCGCCCGGCGCGGAGGGGAGTTCACGGCTCCACCGGGAAGTGGGAGGGCCGCGCGGCGACAGGGAAAATCACCGCCATCGCACGTCTATCCCTTCGGAATTTTATCGCTCTTTTATATACAGTGCGCACGTCTCCCGGGGGAGAGGGGCAGGGCCCCATGCCCCGAGCGCAGGCGGCGGAGGAGGGGGCGCAGCTCTGCCGCGGGGCTGCAGCCCCCCGCTCCCCGCATTGCGCGGCCTCCCGCAGCCCCGGCGGGACGCCCCCGCAGGTAAGGGCGCGGGGCTGCGCCCGCTGCCGCTCGCCCGGCCTCGGCCACCGAGGGCGGCGCGGGAGTGGGGGGGGGGGAAAGGAGGGGGAGGGGGTCGCCCTTTCCTGCTTCCCGTGGCCCGGGCCAGGATGCGCGTTCGACAAGCGACATGGAATGGCGGGGGGTTCACCCCCGTGCTGGGGCGGGGGG